>QKWP01000054.1:229709-263923 GCA_003550325.1 Gigaspora rosea | reverse complement strand
AAAAAAAAAAAAACAACATAAGTTAAATTTACCTTTTCTATATTGTTTCCTCACAGTTATCACAGCCTGGCTGTCGAATCACATCGAATCACCACAAAGAATGCTGCCGTGCTATCAAGTCACCATAAAAACATAAATGTTTTAATAAAGTTAAGCGCCTTTGCTATTAAAAAATTTTAAAAAAAAAGTTTAAAAAAAATATTAAAAAAATTTAAAAAAAAAATACAAAAAAAAAAAAGATATAGTGCTAGCATACGTTTGTACATCTATTGAGAACTTTCTTCTAAATAAAGTTGTCGATTATTGTATAACATGATAATTCCTGATCATATTTGTTTTTCCATTTTATTAGAACACATTTGATCTATTAATAAATGCTCACATCCTGTTGGAAACCAATATTTAAATGTCGTTTCTTGATTTACTACAGAAGTTACAGTGATATCTCCACTGTGAAGTGTAAAAAGTTCTTTGACTAGAGCAAGTCCTATTCCACTCCTATTCTAGTATCTTTATGACTACGTGAACCCTTGAGATTCTACTCGATAAAAATGCTGAAATATATTTGGAAAGGCAAATTCCGGAATACCAATTCCTAAATAAAAAAGAGTCAAACCAGTTGTAGTTATGATAACGGTATATATCAGTATAAACAGATTCAAGGTTTTATTTGCAAGATTAGTAAATATTATTAACCTGTATCAGACACTTCAAGGACTACCATCTTTTTTTTCTTGTTCATATAATCAAGATATAACAATAGTTATTTGCTGATATGTGATTTGAATATGGTTAAACATACGTTCTCTTGAAACATAATCGTTAAAGTGAATGAATTAAACTTCGTAATATAAAAAAATAAAAAAAGTGTTTTGCGCAGAAATAGTAATTATCATGATTAATAAGTTGATAATCCAATACGTATAAATTAGTTACCCGAGTAATTGATTTGAATCGGCCCACGACACAAACGTGTAAAATCTGTGTTGTCATTGCACTAAATGTGCAAATATAGGCACGCGGTATTACATTTGTAAAATGCAACAATTACGTTTTTGATATTTTTAATTATAATGCATCAAAAACGTAATTTCAGTCATCAAAGGGTGTAAAAGTATGAGTCTGTCGCTACGCTCCAGACAATAAAATTCTCCGTAAAATTTTAATATAAGATAAGCTCTAACTTCAGTCACGTTAACATATACTTTAGTTATTTTAAAAATTTGATAGTGTTTGATTAGTATAGATCATCTGAGTGGTGCATCTGCAACGATCTTTAGGGGACGTAGTTAGCGACCTATTTAAATATTTTGAGCATCAAATGTGTAGAATTATTTAGTTCTAATTTTTCCAAAATTAGGTTAAAGATTAGCACATACGTATAAAAAACATACATACAAATGTATATATATATATATATACGTACATACATATGTACATATGCACGTATGTAGCTTCAATAGCATACAAAAAAGATTTGATTAATCTAAAAAAAGTGTTTTTGAACTAAGATATTTTTCTAAAAAAACCCTTAACCTAAAAGGACAACATTAGTAGCACTCACCCTAAGTTTAAGGTCTAAAGAACAACATAATTAGCACTTAGACATTACTAGTACTCACTCTAACTCCTAAAAGATTTTAGAAGCATTAAACGTAGGAATTCATATAGCTTTGTAAATAAACTGCTATTATTATTTTCAAAGTTTACTTACCGTTTTCATTTCAATATACAAACTATGTAAAAAAAAAGGTATAAAGCCTGAAAAAAAAGTAATACATAAAACTAAAATTTCAGCAAGAACTCTAATCAGACGTTTAAAGGTACGTAATGAAAAACGCGTAAAATCAAAAAAATAAATTTGTTAAGTTAATAAAAGAAGAATATCAAAAAGGTTACTATGAATTTGTTCAAAAGTCCATATGTACGCACCCTTTCTTGGTTATCGACCAATGTTTTCCCTGCTTTTACGTTCGTTAATAAAGTTTCAAAGGTATGTAAAGAAAAAAAATCGCATAATCCTAAAAAAAAGGACGTATTTAAAAATTACTTCTTTATTATCTCTTCACGTTTTCTCACACTCACCTTTCTATTTACTTGTTTGTTACACAAAGAAAGAGAATGAAAGTAGAAAAAGTTCAATCATGTTATGATTGAACTTCATAATTATCTGTCAAAATAAACTCACTCCGTAATTATTAGTATAACGTGACCTATAGTATATAAGGTGGATGTATATTGATAACCCCTAGTATAAATAATATTTATTCCAATAAAAATTATACATTTAATTAATATAATTAGGGTTCCGAAGTTCAGTTCAGTTCAATAGAGGTTTAGGTTCAGGTTCAATGAACCTGAACCTGAACCTGAACCTGCTCAAAAGTTCAATACTGAACTGAACCTGAACTTAAAATTATTGAACATGAACCTGAACCTGAACTTAAAAAAAGTTCAGTTCAGGTTCAGTTCAAGGTTCATAAACATATTCAGGTTCGTAATATATGTGCATGTTTACCTAAATCACAAAGTTAGGATCAATTAGTAAAATTTAGAAAATAGAAATTTGTATAATTTTATTAATAAAATCATACAAATTTCTATAATTCTCTAAATTTTACTAATTGATCATAACTTCTTGCACTAAGTAAACTTGTTAAGCACCAAAAAATACATCAAATCGGCATATTTTATTTTACTTTTCTTAAAATTTGAAGAAGAGATGCTTAATTTTGGAAATTTCCATCAAAAATTCAAAATTAAGCATCTTTAACGCAAATTTTAAGGAGAATAAAATAAAATATACCGATATGATGTATTTTTTGGAGCTAAACAGTTATAATCAATTAGTAAAATTTAGAGAATCATAGAAATTTGTATAATTTTATTAATAAATTATACAAATTTCTATGATTCTCTAAATTTTACTAATTGATTATAACTTCTTGATATAAGTAAACTTGTTTAGCACCAAAAAATAAACCATTTCGGTATATTTTCTTTTATTCTCCTTAAAATTTGCGTTAAGAATGCTTAATTTTGAATTTTTGATGAAAATTTCCAATATTAAGCATCTTTTCTTCAATTTTTAAGAAAAGTAAAATAAAATATGCCGATTTGATGTATTTTTTTGGTGCTTAACAACTTTACTTAGTGCAAGAAGTTATGATCAATTAGTAAAATTTAGAGAATAATAGAAATTTGTATAATTTTATTAATAAAATCATACAAATTTCTATAATTCTCTAAATTTTACTAATTGATCATAACTTTCACTCTAAGTAAACTTGTTCAGTATCAAAAAATACATATATGTTTATTCAGATTCAAACTAGTTTGCAAAATTTGGACTAGCCTGACCAAACTTATGATTGAGTTTGAGTTTAGTATAAAGTTTTAATAATAAAATTTAGAATTTGAGTCTGGTCTGGACCAAACCAAACCCGGACCCAAACCTAGAATTACTAGTTCATATGAACACCAGACTGAACCTGAACATGTTCATGAACTTATGAACTGAACCTGAACTGAACCTGAACCAGCTCTAAAAGTTCAATACTGAACCTGAACCTGAACCTGAACCTGAACTTGACCTAAGTTCAGTTCAGTTCAGGTTCATAGGAACAATAAATATAATAACTATGTAATTGCTTAAGCCATGCTCAGTTAATTAAATTGTAAAATCAATACATGCATTTTAAAATAAATTAGAAAATATTAATGAACTCTTTATTGTTTAAATGCTTATCAAATTCATTAATTATTAAATTTCTGTTTAAATACAAGTTATTTCGGTCAATATAGAGATTTATGCAATTATTTGAAATTCAATCACTATAAATACAAATTAGTATACTAAATATCATATGCAAAATATCGTATGCCATATGTGTGGGAGTTAAAATGCAGTACGTCCGCAAGATCTTATACTAGCCGAGATTTTTCTTATCAAATAATTTGCAAATCAGCTATAGATATCTGAATTCAATACAAAATATAACTCTATATCAACATTTCAAATTAGGCTTTCCATATAAGTGTGAAATAAGAAATAATAACTAAAAGTGTAATTTCGATTTTTGATTGAATTAAACTTAATTCTGGCCATTATTCAAATATTGCCCCTATGCATTATTTTGCATTTATACAGCTTATCATCTGTTCCTGGTTTAGCGCGACTGTGTCGTGCAACTACTTAATCATTATTTCTTTAAAAATAAATTATAACTGAATTTCTTATAATCTGGTGATCGAGTCATATACTTTTAAAATTATGCAAATCCGGTTACTAGATTATAAAATTTTAACTATGAAAATTATGCAAAGGGTGCTCATTGTTAAAGAAATACGATATATAATTTTATTTTCTTGCTTCTCTCTTTTAAAAGAAGAATCCCAGACTAAATTTTATCTTAAAGTTAATTCGTCACATTGATTCACTACTTTATAAATGGTTTTTCGTTTTATATGTTCGTTTCATTCCCCTCCTGAGAGTCATAGAAAGTGATGTTAACCGCAATTTTATGCAGCCTAATCAATACAATAATATAAAACCTTGTTAAAATAAAAAAAATTGAACGTGAAGACATGTCTTCATTGAGACCCTATATATAGCAGCCAATCATATTTAGGGTTAGTAAAATTTCTTTTGTGTTTTTTACTAACAAAGTTAGAAAGTTTGTAGCTAATTTTAGTTGGCCAATAATAAGCAATGCATTCTATAGTCACGTGCCAATTTTGATTGGTTATTCATATATAGGGTCCCATAAGACATGTCTCCATAAAATAACGCCCTTAAAATAAATGTAAGTTTATAATAAATTTTAAAGATTGTATTATATTTTTAAGGTTCAGATTATAGCATTGGGTTTCGGATTATAGTTTTGAGGTTTTGGGTTTCGGAGTTTCGATTTTTTTTCGGATTCTTTCTGAAACTAGACGCTTTCTTTGGTGTGCAAATAGGTTGCCTATGAAGACTCTGCGTTATAAGCTATTTTTGATAAAGTCCGCTGTTTTGGCTCTTCCTGATCGTGTTACATCACACCAAAGTGGGATTCGCTATTGGATAATTTCCACGTGATCGAAAATTTTGTTAGTGTTTTTGGTGGCAATCCTGGGTAGTTTTATTTCAGCCACGAATAGCCTATCTGAAAAATTGGGCCAAGTCAAATTATGACCGAAACTAAAAAAAACTAGGAACCGATCTGAAAGAACCGAAATCAACAAATAGACACGCATTATTCGACAATTCAGAAAATAACAGGCCCAGGACCGGTTCCTGATTCTGAACTAAGGGATTTGAAAAAATAGTGATATAAATAAAGTTTACAATTGAGAGCATAAATAAATTTCTGAGAATATTAAATTAAATAAATTTGCTGAGAACATAAATCTCAAAACAGGTTTCCAAAACTGGTCGGCAGTCATATTTTTTCGTCAGTTTATCGGACAATTACAGGAATTAAGGTCCATTCGGGTGACACCGGATGAGAATAGCGGGTAAAATAAATGTCGAAAATCATACAATTAGAATCTAAAAAAAAAAAAAGGAAAAGAAAAAAAGGAAAAGAAAAGAAAATTGAAAATTGAAAAAAATTGAAAAATGGGTCGGCGGGTAATGCAAAATGAAAAATCAACTTTGCGTGGCCTTAAATAGCGTCAAAATGTTAAATAGTTCCAAGCAAACAAAAATTTGTGCAAGGTTTAGAGATGGGAAAAATGCGCATTTTATAATAAAATGCGCATGAATGCGCATTAATGCATATGATATATAAAATGCACACGATACCACATGATAAAAATTTTTTTTAATTTTATCTTTATTATTGATAATATATCAAAATAAAGATACTACATATTGAAACTAAAATCAGATTTGCCTATATATATAAATTTTAACAAATTAGCTAATTGTAAACTTCATCGTTGCTTATCTTATATAATTTGACACCTGACCTGTGGCTCTGCCACGGGAGCTTTGTATAAAACTTTAGAAACTTAGTTAAAATCTGTAAATTCGCATTACAGTATATAATATTCATAAATATGTTGAGTTAGTTTGCATTGAATTGTCACAAAAAAAATCTGTTACTGAACATACTATTCTATTAACTATAGTATATGGTTAAGATTGAGTTAGTTTGCATTAAAATTATGTTATCATAAAATTCTGTCACAGAATTCACTCTATTTCAGCATGGTTGAGCAAGTTTTTATTATAATTATTGTGATTTTTTATCATGAGTATTTATAAAAATTCTATTACAAAATTTGTTCACTATACCAGTAATTGCAATATATAGTGGGTTAGTTTGAATTAGTATAAGCTAACTATAAAAAGTTTGTTTCAATGCTCATTACTCCAATAACAGATAGTATGCAGCTTATTTTTATTGGCGAATGCCAATTTTTAAAATAAGTGTTACAAAGAGAAACCCTTATATTGCTATATTAGTTTTAGCACATTGATCACCTTTTGAACATAATCGTAATTTTATTGGTTGGTAGATCGAGAAAATTAGTTGATTATCTGGGCGGCAAAAATTCCGCCAAAAATTCTAGAAATCAATCATCTAAATATTTGGTTGAATGTAACTTTTTTGATATTCGCTAATATATTCACTATTTTTTTATTAATATATTCAATATTTTTTTATTAATATATTAAATTTTTTTTTTATTAATATATCCACTATTTTTTTATTAATATATTCACTATTTTTTTTATTAATATATTCACTATTTTTTTATTAATATATTCACTATTTTTTTATTAATATATTCACTATTTTTTTATTAATATATTCACTATTTTTTTTATTAATATATTCACTATTTTTTTTATTAATATATTCACTATTTTTTTATTAATCATATGTTTTATCTATAGTAGAGCATTTGTCGTGTTCTTGCACTTGTTCTTGCACTTGCACTTATTCTTGAACTGAGACCATTATACAAAACTTTTTTCAAATTTGTGAACTTTTTTAGCCCAAAATAGTTTGTAAATATATATAAACAAAAAAAGTAAATTTGGAAAATTCACGTTCACGATATTGTGTCGCTTAAGGGCGTTTAATAAGGGCATTAAAAAATGATATAATAATTACTCGAATGTTATAATAATTACTCGACCTTAATAACAGTCATAATCATACGTATTTCTGTTAGTTTTCCTACACTTAAGTAGCAATCAAAATATTAAAGCGAACAGACTCAGAATTGAAGTATATTGATAGATTAGAATGTTAATTATACTTATTTTATATTTAATTTTTCTATATAAAATTTTAATGGGATAAAATGCGCATAATTCGGAAACATGCGCATGATTGAGGAATCATGCGCACGCATGAAACCCATCTCTAGCAAGGTTCGTGGCGCAGAATTTGTTTGCTAGTCCCAAATGTCTAAATAAATTAATATAAAAATTTTAAAATTTTTTAGGTAAAATTTAAAAAATACATCATATTAAAATAAATTATTTAGAATTTAGAATTTATTTAAGTAATTTCTGAATTTTAAATAAATTAGTCAGAGAAGTTAAATTTTTTTAAAATTAAAAAAATTTAGTATCAGCAAACCAATACGGTTCCGTATCATTTCACCAACGCACATTTCGTAGACACAATACTTCATCAACAAGCAATTAATCGACATATTTTTTTTACAGAGAATCAATTCGAAGACAAGTTTATTTCGTAGACAGTTTATTTGACCAACAATATTATTTCGTAGACAGCATTTTCACCGACAATCCATCTCGCAAAAATTGTTTCTTATAAATTATACAACCTTAACCTTAATACTAAATAACTATAAAGAAATGACTGGAATTATTTTGTCTATGGAATGAATCGTCAGTGAAATGATATTAATTCGTCAAATATATAGACATTGAACAAATCTAAAATTTGGCATTTCGACAAAATAATGTTATGCCAAAATATATTTAAATACTCAAATGTCTAAATACTTGATTAAATAGTATGTTTCGACTAACATTATGTTAGACGGACCTATTTTTGACCTTCTGCAAAATCTGATCCTTTCCGCAAAGCCTAAACCTCTACTAAAATTCACATAAAAGATGGAATTCCTGATAAAAATTGAAGTTCCTATTGAAAGGCGACACCGCTGGTAAAAGACAAAATCTAGAGTGTGTCTAAATTTTGATGTGAAGTCACTATGTTTTAATAGTCCTTGATCATGAATATTCAGTAAAATACTGTAAATTAAAACCCTGCCTTAAATCTAATATAAACGATTAACTTTATATACTTGCGATAAAACAATCAACTAAGAAATTGAAAATTTATTCACGCATTGTTTTTTTTGTAGTTTTTTTAAAGCTAATTATTATTGTTCTGATCCCTAAGACATTGTCAACAATATTCAATGCTTCAAAGTTCATATTTCCACGACCTTTGCTTGATGATGATTTAGATTTTGGTCATTAAATTAGCAAAAAATCCAAAAATGTATCAGAATTCGTTAAAATAAAACGGAAATAGGAGTATTTTGATTCATAATATATAAAATATTTATTGTTAACTTATTTTAAGATTGTAAAATTTTTAGAAAAAGATTAATAAAAGCTTAAAAGATGCATATAATATTCATAATAATTTAATTGTGATTGATTTTAATTTTCACCAATCTAATTTAGTTAGAACTTTTTCAAGCTCTTCAATTTTTAAAGGTTTTCCGAGAAAATCGTTTATCCCTAACTCGATACATTTATTTTGTATTTCCTCAGTAAGTAAATTCGTTAGAATAATAATCGGTATATTTGAAATTGGTGGTCTCATTGCTCTAATCAATCGTGAAACATCAAAGCCTGACATTATTGGCTAAAACAAGCAGTAAATTAATTGTGACGCGAATATTTCATCTTAGCAATAAGTGCAAATGAATTAAACAATTAAACTTACTAAATTACATTCTAATAAAATTAGTGAAATTTTGCAAGAATTTACTTGTTCCATATCTAAATTAGATGAACTTGAATATGCATTATTTAATGGCTTAAATTCAGAATCAATCAATCTGACTGCTTCCTGACCACTTGTTGAGGAGACCGTTAAATAACCAAGCTTTGAGACTTGTTGTAATGTATTCTAAAAAATAAAATTTAATTATAGAATTGATAACTCATGAACTTGCATAGTTAAATCAATTTACCTCAAGACTAATAGAATCATTATCCTACAAATAATTTTAATCATAAATTAAAGAATTTTAGCCTTATTATAGTAAATAAGATGTACTATTCGACTAAATAAGGGAAACGTCATACCACACATAAAATACATTTCCCGTTAAAATCTTTACCAGAAGTACATTTTCTCTTAAAATCTTTTCCAATTATATATTCATATATATCTTGACTATTATTTCCATTCTTATGAAATCCATAATCCCTTAATCGCTTTAGAATATTTTCATCGTTGTGCATGCTAATATTATTTTCATAAGTAGCATCATTTTTTTCCATACACATAAATTGATTAATTAATTTTTTCCATGTAATTGGAGTATAAATAATGAAAGTTGATCCCCCAACTTTCCCAATTAATCTTTTTGCTAATTCATTTCCTTCATTATTTGGAAATGCTATAAAGATTATTACTAAATTATTATCATTCATTTCTAATCCTCTTAACTCTAATGCTGCTTCCACAACTTCTTCAGTATTTTCATTAAAGCCAATAAATGCTATATCATAAGCAGGTTTATCATGTGATTCTTTATATGCCTTTGCTGTTCTAATTGCCTTGTCAAAAGTATCGAATGCATCGACTTTTTCAACCGTTTTGAGATAGTTTAATATTACGTTTCTCATCATTTCGACCGGATGAATTATTAATATTCGTTTTTGTCTTATAGCATGAGGTAATATGTAAATTAATTGTTCATCAAATTGCATACTTAATAACGGAGTTTTAAATTTTGGAATCGTAGTCATAGAAGATAATAGCTCAATATTCCATTTAAACCAAAATTTACTTCCTTTTCCCAACTGACTTTCTGCATTAATTTCTCCTCCATTAATTTCTATTAAGCTTTTACATATTGAGAGACCAAGTCCTGTACCATCTTGTCTCCTAGTTATTGACATATCACCTCGCGAAAAGCTTTTCCAAGCATATTGTATATATTCAGGATCCATGCTATGATTATTATTATTAAATATAGTTAGCGTTAGTTGATTTACATACTAAAATGTAAAGCATACGCAATCATAAGAGCTTACCCAATACCGGTATCACATAATTCAATTAGCAGGACACCTTTGTTTAATATTTGACTGCTAGTCGGATTCACATTATTTTCATCAATGACTTCGCACGATGGCATTGAAATTGTTAGTATTATTTCACCTTGCTCTGTAAATTTAATTCTAAGGAATTAGAATGAATTCTTATGAATACAATAGTTTATTAAATAAAAATAAACTGAAAGTATTATATAAATTTAATTACGAATTTGATAATAAATGGAATAGAACTTGTCTCAGCCTAGTTATTATGTAAAAGATAAGTAATGAATTCTATTTTTTCTTTATAATAATATAACAGATAAGATCAAATTAATTTAATTACCTTTCAGGGTCACTCTTAACATATCTCGGTAATTTATCTACATCGTAATTTATAATTAGCTCAATTTTTTTAGACCCGGCCTTTTCTCCAAACATCTCAATTGTATCATCAAATAATTCTAATAAATCAAATGTTCTGTTTACTAGAGTTATTTTATGTGCTTCTAATTTTGCTGCATCAAGAATATTATTTATTATAGATAACACAACATCTGAGGCACGTGCCATGATATTAATCATGCCCCTTTGATCAACCGTCAAGTTAGTACCTTCAAAGGAAGAAAGCATGCCTACTATCGCTCCTAATGGTGTTCGTAATTCTGTGAAATTAATATCTATTAGTATAATAAAAATTTAGGTTTAAAGTGTGAAGCAAAAATAATATACCATGCGAAGTATTTGCCAATATTTGACCCTTTGCATTATTGGCAATTTCAGCAGCTTTTATCTGAATTTCTAATGCGTTATTCTGCTCTAACAAGCTTCTATAAGTTATTGCTAAGCTTGTTTGATTTGATATTTGTTGTAACAATTCTATTTCAGAATCGAGCCATATAGAATTTGAAGGTCTATATATTTTTATCCATCCCCAAAAACCATTATTTAACAATACTTTTACAGATAATATGGATACATTTTTATGAAGATCATCGCAATACACGTCCAAAGAAATAGTTATTCCAGAATTGATATTTAAAAATTCTTGTGAATTAGTGAAAGTTGGTGATTCACTCCTATGAATATCGCTAATTTCCACGAAAGGATTTGTCGAGTCTTCAAATAATGCAAGTATTTTGTTATTCTTAAATTCATCTTGTTCATTTGAAATAATAATTATTCTTTCACATGGTATTCTATGAAAGATTTCCTCAGCAATATAATGTAATGTTTCATTTATGCTTGAACTGGAAAAAAGTTCGATCGATATTGAAAGTAGTAATTGATTTATTTCTTCTTGCTTACATTGTTGTAATATTATCTTGCGACGAATAAGTGAGAGCTCAATATTGGCACGAATACGAATAATTAGTTCTTGAGCAGAAAATGGTTTTATTAAATAATCAACTGCTCCTTTATCTAGACCTAAAATTAAATTCATTAAATATATATATTGATAAATAAAATAAATAATTTACTGATGGCCAAAATTACCTTTAATTTGAGAGTATTCATCAGCTTTTGCGGATAATAATATTACAGGAATCAACTGAGTTTTTGTATTAGATCTTAACGCATCTAATAACTCGTATCCATTCATATTTGGCAGCATGATATCTATTTTACATTATACCAGTATAATTCAACGATTATTTTGAGTTATATATCGAATCAAAATATTGTAATTATATAATTACTTACCACTGAGAATTAAATCAGGCAATTTGTCTGTCTTTTTTAAAATCTTTATAGCATCTCTGCCGTCATGAGCATTAATGACATCAAATTCTTCTAACAGAACCGATAAATAGTTTCTACAAACATAGATCATTATAAGAAATAATTTATAAACATCTATTTATTAGAAATTTTTACCTCATGTCGTTATTATCTTCAATGAGTAATATTTGATGTTTCTTTCTAGCGGCAAGATTATCCGTGGAGGAAGGAGATGAAATCTCTTTTGTGAAAACTTTACCAACACTCCAATCATCGTCAATTGACAATTGATCTCTATTAAATTGGGCTTCAGGCATATTATTTTTTGCCCATTGAGAACATTCTTCTAAATAAAGCTGTCGATTAATGTATAATTCCTGACAATTGTTTATTGGTTTTTCAACGTTATTAAAGCGTATTTGATTGGTTGGTAGGTGTTCACATCCTATTGGAAACCAACATTTAAACGTCGTTCCTTTATTAACTACAGATGTAACAGTGATATCTCCTCCATGGCGTGTAATAAGTTGTTTAACGAGAGCAAGCCCTATTCCGGTACCTTCATGGCTACGTGAATTTTGGGATTCGACACGATAAAAGCGCTGAAATATATTTGGGAGAGCGACTTCGGGGATTCCAACTCCTGAATTAACAAGTCAATTCGAATATCGATAGAGTAATATTGTACATAAATTCCAATAATAAATCCAAAATGCAAAGTTAATATTTATAAATGTTATTATCATTTTTAAGTAGTTATCTACTGTAGAGCAATAAGCTTAGTAAGGAATATTACTAACCTGTATCCGATACTTCGAGAACTAACATCTTTTTCTTATCTTTGTAGTCAAGATATAAGCGAATGATGATGCTTCCATTCCAAGTATGTTTTAATGCATTCGAGCCTATAACAAACAAATTATTTTAATTTCATCTCTATACATTTCAATGAATGGACTTAATGGAAACATTTTTAGCAACATTTTTNATAATTAGTTCTTGAGCAGAAAATGGTTTTATTAAATAATCAACTGCTCCTTTATCTAGACCTAAAATTAAATTCATTAAATATATATATTGATAAATAAAATAAATAATTTACTTATGGCCAAAATTACCTTTAATTTTAGAGTATTCATCAGCTTTTGCGGATAATAATATTACAGGAATCAACTGAGTTTTTGTATTAGATCTTAACGCATCTAATAACTCGTATCCATTCATATTTGGCAGCATGATATCTATTTTACATTATACCAGTATAATTCAACGATTATTTTGAGTTATATATCGAATCAAAATATTGTAATTATATAATTACTTACCACTGAGAATTAAATCAGGCAACTTGTCTGTCTTTTTTAAAATCTTTATAGCATCTCTGCCGTCATGAGCATTAATGACATCAAATTCTTTTAAAAGAACCGATAAATAGTTTCTACAAACATAGATCATTATAAGAAATAATTTATAATCATCAATTTATTATAAATTTTTACCTCATGTCGTCATTATCTTCAATGAGTAATATTTGATGTTCCTTTCTAGCGGCAAAATTGTCCGTGGAGGAAGGAGATGAAATCTCTTTTGTGGAAACTTTACCAACACTCCAATCATCGTCAACTGACAATTGATCTCTATTAAATTGAGCTTCAGGCATATTATTTTTTGCCCATTGAGAACATTCTTCTAAATAAAGTTGTCGATTAATGCATAATTCCTGACAATTGTTTATTGGTTTTTCAACATTATTAATGCGTATTTGATTTGTCGGTAGGTGCTCACATCCTATTGGAAACCAACATTTAAATGTCGTTCCTTTATTTACTACAGATTTAACAGTGATATCTCCTCCATGGCGTGTAATAAGTTGTTTAACGAGAGCAAGTCCTATTCCAGTACCTTCATGACTACGTGAATTTTGGGATTCTACACGATAAAAGCGCTGGAATATATTTGGGAGTGCGACTTCTGGTATTCCAACTCCTGAATTAAAAAGTCAATTCGGATATCGATATGGTAATATTGTACATAGATTCCAATAATAAATCCAAAACACAAAGTTAATATTTATAAAAGTTATTATCATTTTTAAGTAATTATCTACTGTAGAACAATACGTTAATAAGGAATATTACTAACCTGTATCTGATACTTCGAGAACTATCATCTTTTTATCATCTTTGTTGTCAAGATATAAGCGAATGATGATATTTCCATTCCAAGTATGTTTTATTGCATTCGAGCCTATAACAAACAAAATATCTTAGTTTTATCTCTATACATTTCTATGAATGGACTTTATGGAAAAATTTTTAGCACACGCTTTTATAGGATGCTTACAAAGATTAAATACAATTGTTTCATACATATCGTGATCTAAATAAATCTTGTCACTCATATTGTGATTAAACTCGCTTGAATTTGGAATGTCGATAATGAAATCTAAGTTTAATGTTTCAGCCATATTTTTAAAGCCTGAAACTAACTCTTGAGTAAATTCAGCTATGTCAGTTTCAATATAATTCGCTTCTAATTGATTGGCTTCTATATTTGAAAACTACACAAAAGGTGAATCGTCATTAATAGAGTAATTCATGAACTAAGGGTATATGACTTACCTGTAGCAAAACATTAATAAGTTTAAGCAATCGACGAGAATTACGTCGTATAGTTTGAAGATGTGACATTATTGGTGTCTCCCATGAGCTTTCACTAATTACATCTTCAAGTGGTGAAAGCATTAAGGTTAATGGAGCTTACATAATAATAAATTAATTAATAAATAAATAAATAAAGCAAGTTTATTTGTATAATGCATTCTTATAAGAACATTTTATAACATATAAATACTTTTTAATTCGTGGTTAATGCCCTGAAAAAACATGATCTTTTGGTAGTTTAAATCGGTTAATATCTTAGATCGCTCCCTTTCTTCTTCTATTGACTTCCCATGTAGTAAAAATGTATTCATCTGATTTGCGACTAACTGACAGATCATATTGTTTTCGAAAGTTCTCTAATAAGTATTATAAATTAAATATTAAGAATTAAAGCATTCACATACTTGTAAATATTCCATATATTGCTCATCAAGTTCGCGCATCCGATTAATACCACAAATCAATACAGCTGATAAAGTTTGATCACCGCCAAGTGGAATTTTTGTTAATAAGAGTACAGCCTGAGAGTCGTCTTTTAAAATGACTTTTACATTATGACCTTTCTTTATTAAAAGGTGTATTGGCCAAGAATCGCATTTTAAAAAAGAATGTATTGTTGTTTCTCGTTTTTGTTCTATATATGTTTCGCGATTATTATCGACTTCTTTAGATAAATCAATTATTTCGCGAGTTTCTGGAAAATAATCGGGAAAATGCCTTCCTTTCTTACTGTCTTCATCAAAGGTCGTGGCAATTAGGCGAGCAATCAAAGATTCACAATTAGCATTTAATTTATGTTCAATAAAATAAATCAATGCGTAAGGAATATCTGCATTGTTATCTCTTAATACTTTTGTTATAATGTTGCAAGCACTATCTAATGATTTAATCTCTTCAAGAAATATTGTGTAAACACAAACGAGTTAATAGATAAAGTCCACAATAATAATACAGTAACCAACTCAAATTTTTTTTTGTACTAACCAGAAGTCCAACGTCCAAACTCGCTAAGTGTTTTAAATCTTCGAACACTCAAAACCTTCTGAGTAACCTCTTGTACCAGATTAAATATACCATAGACTGAACCATCTGATTTGAAAATCGGACTAAATGTATAATCAAAGTACACTTCTATTTTGTATCCATTGCGTAGTCCTTCTATACATTGCTCTTTTTGAAATATGCCTTTGCCTGTTGTCATTACACTACATATTTAAGAGATGTTTAGATATTAAAATGAATTTTCTTTAAATTACTGTGACAGCTGAAGCTAAACGTTTAAGGTTCTTTAAATATGTAAAACCTATTGAAAACCCATTTATAGTCTTTTTTTAACATTCTACCCTAAATCTAGCCAAAATGCTACACCTTAAATTTAATCTTAAAATAGGTTCAAGTTACAGCTTCAGTCGTCACAATTATTGCTCAACCTACTTTTTAAGCTGCGAAAGTTGATAATCAGGCATGTATACTTCATTAACTGATTTTCCTACTTCTATTTATAATTAAAAAAAAAAAGTCAGTTGACAAGTCTATTATGAATATGTGATGTGAATGATATAATTAACTGAATGAATTCGCCGCTATTGGTAGAAATGCTATACAAACTATTAGAATTAGCGCTTTGAAATTAACAACAGATATAAGCCAGTGAATTGTAAGATTATTTACCTTTATTAAATATCGTAATCAAATCAGAACCGAGATAAAGACAAATGGGATATGTAGATTGGAGACACAAATCCTAATTTTTATATTGTCGCGCGATTTTTAAAAATTTTATTAAATGCATTAAATTTTTTTCAAAAAAAAAAATCACACAACTACAAATTACCAATGCATTTTTTATCGTGGGCTCCCATGAGTCCATGGGGCCCAGAGAAGTCTTTGACCAATCGTAATTGTAGATAATGATGGATTGTTCATTTTCGGTATCATCACCATGGTAGGTCAAAGGTTGAGACATATGTATTAGAAATGAATGAAAAAACTGTCGAAGAATAATAGATCATTAAATCCTGAGAAGACTGTTACACGGCTAATTTATTATATTAAAACAATTAAAATTTTTTCATACATACTAGTTAAAGAATGGGTATTGTTGTAAAATTTTTTGATCTAGTAGTTATATTTTGGTAAAATGAGTAACTTCAGCATTTAGGTTCTTTATATATCTATATTCTGGAATATTTTCTTTTTTATATGTACATAATCAAGATTTTGTATAAACCTATTTACACTTATAGTATTCTCAAAAGCAACTCCCATAAATTATTAAATTTTCATTTGTGAATATTCGCAATTATATGTCGTTCAAGCTGACCACGAAAGATCGTCTCAGATGCACCAATCCGATCTCTTTTAATATTGCTGCACTAACAATAAAAAAAAGATTTTCGCCCCATTTATCACTCTAACCCTAACATAAGGTTTTATTTAAAATTTTTAAAAATTCGTTGTTTTAATTAGGTAGATCCCCTGTTTTGTTCGGTGCGGTTTCACCGACAAGATCATTTTACCGACAGGTTTTTCACCGGAACTCATTTCTCCGACAAAGTAATTCTGGTCAATGCCGTTAAGGTCAGGGTAGAATTAGGTTAAAGCTAGTGTGCTTTATAGAAAAAACTTGTGAAATGAACTGTCAATAAAATGAACTGTTGGTGAATAATTTGTGAAATGTGGTGTATGAAGTGGTTGTCGGTTGTGAAATAATATCCATCTGATTGGTGTTTCTGCGGCGATCTTTCATTGGGGTGATGTAAATCAAAACTATATATGATATCATATAAAATTCTATTACTAGGATCATATAAAATTCTATTACTAGGAACTGGTAAGTCCGGGGAATGATGTTCATGATGACCAATCAGCATTCATAAAAGCGGACGGACAGACCACGTGATCTAGATGATCACAGGCTATCGTAAAAACAGAGTCCTCCGCTTCGCTCCGGATAATGACAGATTTTAAGTGATTATCAAATGATGAAACTAATTAATATGTTCTTAATATAAAATTGGGGTCGCACTCTTTTAGATGCATGGATTGTAATTTTTTTTTTCTGTCAAAAGCTTTATTATAAATCGACTCTTTCTTATCACGACTATAAGGCTATAGATAGTTTTTTTTTTAAATTATCTATGAGTGATTTTTTTTCTTAAGCATATTTGAATTACATGTTTCTTTGGTTGCCCGGGCAACTTATAAATAAGGAATCTGTTATATAGTGCACCGTGCACTCAGTGCACCCCTTGGGTAACCCCTGTTATGTTACTAGGCTATCTCGCAATTTTACTATGGTAACCCCTGTTGTGTTACCAAGCAAAAATGCTTCTCTCGCAATTTTACGCTAAACCCAACCCCAGTCCTAACTTTAACCCTAACCCTAAACCTAAACCTAACTCTAATCCTAACCTTTATACTAAATTTATAGGGATGCACTGAGTGCACCGGTGCACTGTTTAGATTTTTTCTATAAATAATTAGTAAGTCTTTTTTTGATTAAAGTGGAAATTTCGTTCTATAGCTTTGTTCTATGGAATCTATTCTTAATAAAGAATCTACAACACTTCAAAAAACTTCTTTTTCAGAATTTACTATGAACAAACTGAATACAAAAACGTAAATAAGGTAATAATAATTCGTCGACGTCGATAATGATTTTGAAGATCCATAAATAATGTAAAAAGAGTGAAGTACTTGGATAATTATTATTTTTAATCAAGCAAAGAAAATTTCGACCAATAAATGCAACTCTATAATAAAAAAGGACATCTGGGCCTCAATCTCTTGTTGATTGGAATGATAAATACTCTTGGTCAGTCAAACAAACTTCTGCTAATAAAATTTTTCTTTCTGATATTAAACTTTCATTACGTATTGGAATAATTAATATAATTGATTCGTTAAACTATTTTTTTATACTAATAAAAATTTACTCTCAGATGGGTTGATTAAGGTGTCTGAGAACACTCTTAGTTTCTAAGTTTAGCGATTATTTATTAGACTAATTAGTCTAAGTATTTTAATATAAGCTGTTCATATCTCATTTAGCTTCTTATACCTGGTCACCATATCAAGATTGCAGGGTATAAATTAGTTATACCCTGGGTTAGTTGATAAAATATTTCCAATCGATTAGTTGCCAACTATAATTTCAACTAATCGATTACGGATATCAAGTGATTAAATAATCGATTAGTTGTTTAGTTGTTTAAATTGCTTAGTTTGTAAGTTGTATAGTTGATATTACAAAAAATATTTCATCTTTAAAATTATAGTAATGATACTTACAGATTTAGCAAAGCATTAGAAATTAAACCAAATAATGCATTTTCACAAAAGCATTAAGACTTCGTGGTAATCCGTTAAGCAGATGTAGTATCGCTTTCATATTTAACATATAATTACAAATTGAACCAGGCATGGGCAATTAAATAACTAGTTATAAATAGGCGGCTTTTCATAGGGCTGGTGCCTTATGTATTAGGTTTTGAATTTAAATACTGTAACTTATATTATCATCAAAATTTCAGTATATTGTGAATAAAATTAATTGTTTATTTGTTGGTTTTAAGTACATATAAATTTTAAGTGACGTACGCATACAGACATAGACTTGATATAATAATTCATAAAGTTATAAAAACGACAATCTCTGCCAATAACTAATCTCTATTATATACATGTACTTTTCAATTCTTATATTATAAATTATAAGTTATTATACAGTATATTAAATCTCGGTACGAAGAATTTTGAAAATATATATTTATAGCGACATTTATCAATTAAACATCGCCTTTTGTTGATGAAAGTTGATCAAATGTCTCACAAATCATGAGCCATATCTCAACCATCCTAATCCAAACACTAAATGCTTATCCGAAAGAGCTTGTTAGAATGGTTTTATAACGCAACAATAAAGAGCCGGTAAGGTGATTATTTAGCATAACCATAAGGAGTTTTTAGAATGGTTATTTATCGTTAACTATAAATAGCTGTTAGAATGATTATTTTTTAACATTAATCATAAAAAATCATTAGAATGATTATTTAACACTAATCATCAAAAGTTGTTAGAATGATTATTTAACGCTAACCATAATGAGCTGTTAGAATGATTATTTACACTAATCATAAAGAGCGTTATTAATGGTTGCTTGATTCGACTATTTTGAGTTTCACGTACACTCACATGACGGTCATCTTCATTTGATACTATTTTACATCTCGCTTATTATGTAATGAAAATTTGAAAAGACGTAGATTGTTCACCTATATTTCATAGAATATCATAACCACAATATAGAACTTGGATTTTTATACTAAATTTAATAATAAAATCCGACGGATATCCGTTCAATTTAATATGAAAACAGATAATGGATCCAACTCTACTATAATAGATATTTACTGTAAACTTGATTAAAAATGGTTAAACTTAACCTACCATTTAATGGTAGTCTAATATCAGTAGTGATTAAAAAAAAAGGTCGATTTAAATATAATATATAAAACGATTCAGGTATAATTAAAAAAAAATGAAACATGTGAACCACTTAAAATTATTAATATCATGAATAAATATGAACTACGTTTATTATTATTATCATTATTAATCAGTTATGTCAAGAATCGTCCTAATCATTTTTCAATCAGTGAAAATTGAAAAATAACAACTGTAAGCAAAGTACTGACTCTATGATTGGTACTTACGAATAATAGTGCCTTTATGCTTTGGAGAATGCTTAGTTGGTGTGAAAACTGGCAAAGTTGAAATAAAAAAATGCACACCAGATAATCTCAACCTGAGAAGTATAGTAAGTTGATAACTAGTTGATAACTAGTTGATAACTAACAATTGATTGTAATCGAACTAGTTGATAATAAATCGATTAGTTGTTTAAATTTTTTTTAAATCGATTAGTTGAAAAATTGCCAACTAGTTGGTTTTTCAACTAACCATTTGGAACACTATATATAGGACGTGATAAAGTGGGGACCCCCCTCCCCCAAAAATCGGTGGTTATAAAGAGGTATATTATTAATAAATTGATAAAAAAATCAAAATTTTTTGGTGATAGTGATTATGAGTGATTTGTGACTATATTGAGGTTTTTTTTTTACTATATTTAAGTCCGTTGCGCAATATTGGGTGCTTATATAGAGGTGTGACTATATAGACTGTGATTATAGAGGTGTCAGACTGTAGTCTTTATCATTTTCAAGTAACCTTTCCTTTAAATACATTAATTGCCATGTTGCCAACAACAATCCATTTGGTACGTAATAACTTTTTGAATTTCTTGAACTCATGATTCTTTAGATTTAGACTTTGCTTGTTAGAATATATCAGGTAAACTTTGATGAATCATTTTATCTCGAGACTATATTAAAATAATATTTCTATTTCTAATTAATGCATTATAATATTCAATATAATACAAATATACCTTATCTTGAGTTTTGATTAAATTACTGTATATATGTTTCGAAGATGATTACTCATGTGTAGCTTACAATCACATAGTACCAACTCATTTCACAAATTTATTATTTTAACTTGACATTTAACATATGTTTCATCATCACTTATAGTACTTCCACACCAACAAATCTTTGTATATCGCCTTCTTTGCTTATTTAACTTGACTTTTTTTTACTTGAGGCTGGTTGTCAGAAATTGAAGAAATTTTATCGCTTGAGCTAACAGAAATACTGTTACTTGTGTATAAGAAACAGATTCCTTATCCATTTAATTAAAAAAATTTAATCATTTTTGTCCAACATTTTGCTAAGAAAAGTATTTAATATTTAATAAATGGTAATGGAAGTAAATTATAAATGATAAAAAATTATAATCATACCTCTCGTTATATATTTTTTTATACTACAAACACACCTTATTATTGAAGTTTTTAAAGTCATGCACACCAGCGCCAAAGAACTTAAAGCTATACACATGTCAATACTGAAGGTTCTTGGAACTATACACACATAAATTGTCTGCTAAAGATTATTGAGAATATGTAAACGTCAATGCCAAAGATTCTTGAAAATATGTAAATGTAAATGTCAAAGATTCTTTAAAATATGTAAATATCAATGCCGAAAATTCTTGAGAAGTTAGTATTCATTCACTTAATATTTAACACAAGAGTTGTAGATTTATTTATGCGCTCAGTTTATTTATTTACTTCGTTCTTTGTTCTAACGCCAATCTCCACCTTATAACGACTTTCCACTTTATATACACAAAGTGTTACAGCGTTATCTCTCAGGTTTTCGAAGATACTTTATATTGTGCACGATTGCATCATTGTTCTGTCATAAAATTTGATTTAATCGATTATGCTAGACATCATATTGGGGTGGTCAATCGTCTAATAGAATCAAACATATGTCTAGTCTAATTCATTTTTGCATAATGATAGATTTTTTGATTAAAAAATTATTACTGTTCGCAATTTTTATATTAAAAACTTAGTAAAATATTTTTGATTATATATCACTTAATAATTTTTTTCTTCTAATTTTAAAGTCTTTCAATCTTTGCTGCATTCTTAACAAAGTTACGTTTTCAAAATTTACATACGTATATTAAAACTTCAATTAAAGTATACATTTCAAATTAACATATACAGCATATATACCGTATACAAATATGTCAATTTGAAATGATACTTTAACTGAAATTTTAATATATGTATGTAAATTTTGAAAACGTAACTTTGTTAAGGATGCAGCAAAGATTGAAAGACTTTAAAATTAGAAGAAAAAAATTATTAAGTGATATATAATGATGCCTGACGCATGACGCAACCTGCGTCATTGACGCATGACGAAACCATTTCGTCAGGCAACTTCAAATTGGCGAATTGACGAATGACGAAACCCATGACGCATGACGAAACCCATGACGCATGACGAACCCACAACGCATGACGAAACCCATGACGCATGAACCCATGACGCATGACGAAACCAATAATAAATAACAAAACCCATGATGATTTTGATGAAGCATAAGACTATTATTCACTTCTTTCATAATAGAATAAATTAGTCCATGTAAAGTTAATTTTTTGTTCATTATTATATCTTCCCAGTTTCTATCTTTTTGACATCGATCTGATGATTTGCAACAATCACCCGATAGGTGTTCTACGAATTGGTAGTGTCATAATATTTTATTATTATGTATTATTTTATGTATTTCTTATTTTGGCATAGTTTATGGCATAGTTGGGTGATTTTAACCCTCAACGAGGGTACCCTGCTGGTACCCTCAACGAGGGTTATAGGCTCTCGGCGAGTGTATAAACCTCTCAGCGAGTGAATTAAACACCTAGCGAGTGATTAAAACTTCAGTACGAATTAAAGAGATTTGAGGGTATGGTTTTAGTCTGCAAATTAAATAACAGTTGTTCATAGCATTGGTGTCATTATTGATGGTTCAAAAAAATCATGTGTTCAGACAATTGATTCTACGCCAAAAATTCCGGGTCGTATGCGTCAGATCTAGGACGGCGTTTAGCCTTAGCTATTAGCAGGTTCTACAGCAATGAATGGATATGATTTCATTAGTAAAATTGTTTATGATGTTGAGGCAAAATCGATCAATTCCGATCCAGCCGACCATGATTCTGATGCACTCCGACGCATCCCGACCCGGAATTTGGTGACCCCCGGTATGAGTTGATCCTACGCTCCGCTGTTGCTAGTGAAATGCTAGCAATAAAAAATAATCTGTCTAGATCCAATGTAAAAGCTTCTTCAATTGACAAGGGTTTCATCAAAAGCTTCATCATCTTAGGTAGCGCTCCCACAAAAAATTGATCACTCTGTAATTCTGTAATTTGACCAATCAAAATTTATGATCAAGTGTAACGTGATAATCAAAACAAATGTGGATTGGTTTCTAAGTAAAAATACGTGTAAAATTAAGGCTAAGAAAACCGCGTTATAATTAGGGTTAGGGTTAGAAAAATATAGTGGCCATTGTGACTATTAGTAAAGTTTATTTTTAATTAGGACGCAATAGATGGTTTCCTAATAAAAATTTAGAGCTATCTGTTTTTTGTAAAAAATTTTTACGTTACACCTGATCTTAAAATTCGATCGGTTAAAATTACAGGTGTGAAAAATTTTTTTGTGTTGGAGAGCTATGGCGTTAGTTCCATCAATAATCAGGGGTTGCGTCAGGGTTTCGTCAATCGTCAAGGGTTTCGTCAATCGTCAAGGGTTTCGTCAAGAGTCAAGGGTTGTCAATCGTCAAGGGTTTCGGACGCAAATTTGACGAAACCTTTCGTCATCGCAAAAATAATTGCGTCAGGCATCATTAGTGATATATAATCAAAAATATTTTACTAATTTTTTAATATAAAAATTGCGTAATAATTTTTTAATCAAAAAAAATCTATCATTATGCAAAATGAATTAGACTAGACATATGTTTGATTCTATTAGACGATTGAACCACCCTAACATCACATGCATCCAATCAGTGATAAAAATGCATAAATTTGAATGGCTAATTATTTGCTGCGTCAAGTAGTATGTTTGTGAAACTTCATATCGACTTTCACCCGTGTTACCCGGATATCAGAATAACCCGCGGGTTATCCCGATTTGTCTGACCCGGGAGCGAGTCATATGACCGAAACCGAAAAACTTGGAACCGACCTGAATGCAACAAATAGACGTGAGTTAATTGACTTCAGTTCAAGTCCAATTAAAGAACCGAAAAAATTTCAGAAAATATCAGATCCCCGTCGTTCTGCGGAATATTAGGTACCACCTAGGCAGTGTTGATAGACTATTGTAGTTAGTCGATTTTCAACTTTCGAAATTTAGAATGGCGAAATTCAAAATTAATGTCATAAGTTTAAAATAATGTCTAAATTTTAAATATCGTCAAAATGTTAGATAGTTCCAAATGTCAAAGATAAATTTATATAAAAACTTTTTAAGTTACTTTACAAATATATCATATAAAACTAAATTTTTAATAATTTAGAATTTATTTAAGTAGTTTCTGAATTTTAGGAACCGGTAGCCGGTATACTCATAATCTAGCCCCTAAAAAGTCTAGTTATGTATATCATACATAGATCAAATTTTTCAGGGGCGCTACATCCGAAAAATACATTTTTGATATTTTTACCATAAATGTATCAAAAACGTAATTTCAATCATCAAATGGCGTAGAAGTATGAATCAGTCGCTTCGCTCCAGGCAACTAGTCAAAGAAGTTGAATATTTTTAAAATTAAAAAATCAAGTATCAGCAAAGCGATGCGGTCCGTATCATTTCACCAACTCATTTCATAGACACAATACTTCACCGAGCTGACAAGCAATTCATCGACATGTTAATTTTACAGACAATCAATTTGTAGACAAGTTTATTTCAAAGACAATTTATTTGACCAACAAACTTATTTCGTAGACGGTTTTTCACCGACAGCTCATTTCGCAGAAAAGTTTTTTTTTATAATTATACAACCTTAATCTTAATACTAAACTAAATATAAAGAAATGATGTCTAAGGAATGAATCCTCGGTGAAACGAGCAGAACTGATATTTATTCGTCAAATATTTAGACATTTAGTCAAATTTAGAATTTGATATTTCAACAAAAAATATGTTATGCTAAAATATAATTAGACACTCAAATGTCTAAATATTTGATTAAATAGCATATTTCGACTAGCAACATCATGCTAGAAAGAACTATCTTTGAAAAATTACGAAAGTCGAAATCTCCTAATCCCTTCCGCGATGCCTAAACCTGTATTAAAATTCCCATAAAAGATGAAATTACTGATAAAAATTAAACCTCATATTGAAAGGCGAAACCGCTGATAAAAGACAAAGAAGCCCTAGAGGCTGTGCCCCAATCTTGGTGTGAAGTTACTACTGCATCCTTGATCGTGAATATACAGTAAACTATTGTAAATTAAAACTCTGCCTTAAATCTAGTATAAACTGATAAACTTTATATATTTGAGATAAAACAATCAAATAAGAAATTGAAAATTTATTTGCACATTGTTTTTTTAAATTTTAAATTTAATTATTATTGTTCTCTTTCCCTAAGACTTGGTCAAGAATATTCAATGATTCAAAGTTCTTATTTCCATGACCTTTGCTTGATGTTATTTAGATTTTGGTTTAAAATTTTCAAAATACAATTCCATGTCATTAAAATTAATAAGATCTAATACTTTCGATATTAGGCCATAAATGTATTAGAATTCGTTAAAGTAAAAACGGAAATAGGTGTATTTTGATCCAAATATATAAAACTTTTATTGCAAACTTTATTTTAGAATTGTAAAATTTTAGAAAGGATTAAAAGATGCATATAATATTCATAACATTTTAATTGTGATTGATATTAATTTTCACCAATCCATTTAGTTAGAACTTTTTCAAGCTCTTCAAATTTTAAAGGTTTTCCGAGAAAATCATTTATCTTTAACTCGATGCATTTATTTTGTATTTCCTCAGTAAGTAAATTCGTTAGAATAATAATCGGTATATTTGAAATTGGTGGTCTCATTGCTCTAATTGCTCGTGAAACATCAAAGCCTGATATTATTGGCTAAAGTAACAATAAATTAATTGTGATTCATCTTAGCAATAAATACAAATGAATTAAACAATTAAACTTACTAAGTTACATTCTAATAAAATTAGTGAAATTCTACATGAATTTACTTGTTCCATATCTAAATTGGACGAATCCGAATATGCGTTATTTAATAGATTAAATTCATGATCAATCAATCTGACTGCTTCTTGACCACTTGTTGCAGAGAACGTTGAATAACCAAGTTTTGAGACTTGTTGCAATGTATTCTACAAATAAAGTTTAATTATAGAATTGATAACTAATGAACTTGTACAGTTAAATCAATTTACCTCAAGACTAATAGAATCATTATCCTACAAATATTATTAATCATGAATTAAAGAATTTGGCATTATTATATTAAATCAGATGCACTATTTGACCAAATAAAGGGAAAAGACATACCACACATAAAATACATTTTCCGTTAAAATCTTTACCCAAAGTACATTTTCTCTTAAAATCTCTTCCAATAATATATTCATATATATCCTGACTCATATTTCCAATCTTATGAAATCCATAATCCCTTACTCGTCTTAGTATATTTTCATCGATGTGCATGTTCATATTATTTTCATAAGTAGCATTATTTTTGTCCATATACATAAATTGATTAATTAATTTTTTCCATGTAATTGGAGTATAAATAATGAAAGTTGATCCCCCAACTTTTCCAATTAATCTTTTTACTAATTTACTTCCTTCATTACTTGGAAATACTATAAAGATTATTATTAAATTATTATCATTCATTTCTAATCCTCTTAACTCTAATGCTGCTTCCACAACTTCTTCAGCATTATCATTAACGCCGATAAATACTATATCATAAGCAGGTTTATCATGTGATTCTTTATATGCCTTTGCTGCTCTAATAGCCTTGTCAAAAGTATCAAATGCATCAACTTTTTCAACCTTTTTAAGATAGTTTAATATTACGTTTCTCATCATTTCGACTGGATGAATTATTAATATTCGTTTTTGCCTTATTTCATGAGGTAATGTGTAAATTAATTGTTCATTAAATTGCATACTTAATAACGGAGTTTTAAATTTTGAAATCGTACTCATAGAAGATAATAGCTCAATATTCCATGTAAACCAAAATTTACTTCCTTTTCCCAACTGACTTTCTGCATTAATTTCTCCTCCATTAATTTTTATTAGGCTCTTACATATTGAAAGACCAAGTCCTGTGCCATCTTGTCTCCTAGTTATTGACATATCACCTCGTGAAAAACTTTTCCAAGCATGTTGTATATATTCAGGATCCATGCTATGATTATTATTATTAAATAATAAAAGCGTTAGATGATATACATGTTAAAATATAAAGCATACAAAATCATAAGAGCTTACCCAATGCCAGTGTCACATAATTCAATTAACAGGACACCTTTTTTTATTATTTGACTGTTAGTCGGATTCATATTGTTTTCATCAATGACCTCGCGCGATAGCATTGAAATTGTCAGTATTATTTCACCTTCTTCAGTAAATTTAATTCTAAGAAATTAGAATGAATTCTTATGAATACAGTAGGTTATTTAATAAAAATAAACTAAAAGTTTATACAAATATAATTACGAATTTGATAATAAATGGAATAGAACTTGTTTCAGTCTAGTTAATATGCAAAAGATAAGTAATGAATTCTATTTTTTGTTTATAATAGTATAAGATCAAATTAGTTTAATCACCTTTCAGGATCACTCTTAACATATCTCGGTAATTTATCTACATCATAATTTATAATTAGCTCAATATTTTTAGATCCGGCCTTTTCTCCAAACTTCTCAATTGTATCTTCAAATAGTTCTAATAAATCAAATGTTCTGTTTACTAGAGTTATCTTTTGTGCTTCTAATTTTGCTGCATCAAGAATATTATTTATTATAGATAACACATCATCCGAGGCACGTGCCATGATGTTAATCATGTCCCTTTGATCAACAGTCAAGTTAGTGCCCTCAAAGGAAGAAAGTAAGCCTACTATCGCTCCTAATGGTGTTCGTAATTCTGTGAAATTAAGACCTACAGTATTAGTATAATAAAAATTTAGGTTTAAAGTATGAAATCAAAATAATATACCATGCGAAGTATTTGATAATATTTGACCCTTTGCATTATTGGCAATTTTAGCAGCTTTTATCTGAATTTCTAATGCGTTATTCTGCTCTAACACGCTTCTATAAGTTATTGCTAAGCTTATTTGATTCGATATTTGTTGTAAAAACTCTATTTCAGAATCGAGCCATATAGAATTTGAAGGTCTATATATTTTTATCCATCCCCAAAAACCATTATTTAACAATATTTTTACAGATAATATGGATACATTTTTACGAATATCATCGCAATACACGTCCAAAGAAATGGTTATTCCAGAATTGTTATTTAAAAATTCCTGTGAATTAGTGAAAATTTGTGATTCACTCCTATCAGTATCGCTAATTTCCACGAAAGGAATTGTCGAGTCTTCAAATAATGCAAGTATTTTGTTATTCTTAAATTCATCTTGTTCATTTGAAATAATAATTATTCTTTCACATGGTAATCTATGAAAGATTTCCTCAGCAATATAATGTAATGTTTCTTTTATACTTGAACTGGAAACAAGTTCGGTCGAAATTGAAAGTAATAATTGAGTTATTTCTTCTTGCTTACATCGTTGTAATATCATCTTGCGACGAAGAAGTGAGATCTCAATATTGGCACGAATACGGATAATTAGTTCTTGAGCAGAAAATGGTTTTATTAAATAATCAACTGCTCCTTTATCTAGACCTAAAATTAAATTCATTAAATATATATATTGATAAATAAAATAAATAATCTACTTATGGCCAAAATTACCTTTAATTTTAGAGTATTCATCAGCTTTTGCGGATAATAATATTACAGGAATCAACTGAGTTTTTGTATTAGATCTTAACGCATCTAATAACTCGTATCCATTCATATTTGGCAACATGATATCTATTATACATTATATCAGTTTAATTCAAAGATTATTTTTTGAGTTATATATCGGATCAAAATATCAGATATTGTAATTATATAATTACTTACCACTGAGAATTAAATCAGGCAACTTGTCTGTCTTTTTTAAAATCTTTATAGCATCTCTGCCGTCATGAGCATTAATGACATCAAATTCTTTTAAAAGAACCGATAAATAGTTTCTACAAACATAGATCATTATAAGAAATAATTTATAATCATCAATTTATTATAAATTTTTACCTCATGTCGTCATTATCTTCAATGAGTAATATTTGATGTTCCTTTCTAGCGGCAAAATTGTCCGTGGAGGAAGGAGATGAAATCTCTTTTGTGGAAACTTTACCAACACTCCAATCATCGTCAACTGACAATTGATCTCTATTAAATTGAGCTTCAGGCATATTATTTTTTGCCCATTGAGAACATTCTTCTAAATAAAGTTGTCGATTAATGCATAATTCCTGACAATTGTTTATTGGTTTTTCAACATTATTAATGCGTATTTGATTTGTCGGTAGGTGCTCACATCCTATTGGAAACCAACATTTAAATGTCGTTCCTTTATTTACTACAGATTTAACAGTGATATCTCCTCCATGGCGTGTAATAAGTTGTTTAACGAGAGCAAGTCCTATTCCAGTACCTTCATGACTACGTGAATTTTGGGATTCTACACGATAAAAGCGCTGGAATATATTTGGGAGTGCGACTTCTGGTATTCCAACTCCTGAATTAAAAAGTCAATTCGGATATCGATATGGTAATATTGTACATAGATTCCAATAATAAATCCAAAACACAAAGTTAATATTTATAAAAGTTATTATCATTTTTAAGTAATTATCTACTGTAGAACAATACGTTAATAAGGAATATTACTAACCTGTATCTGATACTTCGAGAACTATCATCTTTTTATCATCTTTGTTGTCAAGATATAAGCGAATGATGATATTTCCATTCCAAGTATGTTTTATTGCATTCGAGCCTATAACAAACAAAATATCTTAGTTTTATCTCTATACATTTCTATGAATGGACTTTATGGAAAAATTTTTAGCACACGCTTTTATAGGATGCTTACAAAGATTAAATACAATTGTTTCATACATATCGTGATCTAAATAAATCTTGTCACTCATATTGTGATTAAACTCGCTTGAATTTGGAATGTCGATAATGAAATCTAAGTTTAATGTTTCAGCCATATTTTTAAAGCCTGAAACTAACTCTTGAGTAAATTCAGATATGTCAGTTTCAATATAATTCGCTTCTAATTGATTGGCTTCTATATTTGAAAACTACACAAAAGGTGAATCGTCATTAATAGAGTAATTTAGGAACTAAGGGTATATATGACTTACTTGTAACAAAACATTAATAAGTTTAAGCAATCGACGAGAATTACGTCGTATAGTTTGAAGATGTGACATTATTGGTGCCTCCCGTGAGCCTTCACTAATTACATCTTCAAGTGGTGAAAGCATTAAGGTTAATGGAGCTTACATAATAATAAATTAATTAATAAATAAATAAATAAAGCAAGTTTATTTGTATAATACATTCTTACAAGAACATTTTATAACATATAAATACTTTTTAATTCGTGGCTAATGCCCTGAAAAAACATGATCTTTTGGTAGTTTAAATCGGCTAATATCTTAGATCGCTCCCTTTCTTCTTCTATTGACTTCCCATGTAGTAAAAATGTATTCATCTGATTTGCGACTAGCTGATAGATCATAAGGTTTTCGAAAGTTCTCTAATAAGTATTATAAATTAAATATTAAGAATTAAAGCATTCACATACTTGTAAAAATTCCATATATTGCTCATCAAGTGGCCGCATCCGATTAATACCACAAATCAATACAGCTGATAAAGTTTGATCACCGCCAAGTGGAATTTTTGTTAATAAGAGTACAGCCTGAGAACCGTCTTTTAAAATGACTTTCACATGATGACCTTTCTTTATTAAAAGGTGTATTGGCCAAGAATCACATTTTAAAAAAGAATGTATTGTTGTTTCTCGTTTTAGTTCTATATATGTTTCGTGATTATTATCGACTTCTTTAGATAAATCAATTATTTCGCGAGTTTCTGGAAAATAATCGGGAAAATGCCTTTCTTTCTTACTGTCTTCATCAAAGGTCGTGGCAGTTAGGCGAGCAATCAGAGATTCAGAACCAGCATTTAATTTATGTTTGATAAAATAAATCAATGCATAAGGAACATCTGCATTGTTATCTTTTAATACTTTTGTTATAATGTTGCAGGCACTATCCAATGACTTAATCTCTTTAAGAAATATTGTGTAAACGCAAACGCGTTAATAGACTAAGTCCACTCTAATAATACAGTAACCCTACTCGAATTTTTTTTTTTTTTTGTACTTACCAGAAGTCCAACGTCCAAATTCGCTAAGTGTTTTAAATCTTCGAACACTCAAAACCTTCTGAGTAACCTCTTGTAACAGATTAAATATACCATGGACTGTGCCATCTGATTTGAAAATCGGACTAAATGTATAGTCAAAGTACATTTCTACTTTGTATCCGCTGCGTGGTCCTTCAGCATATTGCTCTTTTTGAAATATGCCTTTGCCTGTTGTCATTACACTACATATTAAGAGATGTTTAGATATTAAAATGAATTTTCTTTAAATTACTGTGACAGCTGAAGTTAAAAGTTTAAGGGTCTTATTTAATATGTAAAACATATTGAAAACCCATTTATACTCTTTTTTAACTCTTTTTTAACATTCTACTCTAAATTTAGCCAAAGTGTTGCACTCTAAATTTAATCTTAAAAATAGGTTCAAATAACAGCTTCAGCTGTCAAAATTATTGCTCAACCTACGTTTTAATTTGCGAACGTTGATAATCAGGTATGCTTAAATTTTTATTAACAGATTTTCCTAATTCTATTTATAATTAAAATATGTTAAGTTGACAAATCTTATCAGCTATTATAAATATGTGATGTGAAATGATATAATTAACTGTATAAATTTTTCGATATTTGTCGAAATGCTATACAAACGAACAGAATTAGCGCTTTAAAATTAACTAAATAAATAAGCCAGTGAATTATAAGATCAACTACCTTTATTAAATATCATAATCAATTCAGGGCCGAGATAAAGAGTGGTGGGATATGCAGATTGGAGGCACAAATGCTAATATTGATACGAGATTTTTATAAATTTGTTAAAAGCATCAAATTTTTTTCAAAAAAAAAACTACAAATTACCAATGCATTTTTTATCATGGGCTCCCATGATTCCATAGGGCCCAGAGAAGTCGTTGACCAATCGTAATTGTAGATAAAGGTGGATTCCTCATTTTCGGTATCATCACCATGGTAGGTCAATGGTAGAGACATATCTATTAGAATGAATGAATGAAAGACTATCGAGGAGAATAATAGGTCAATGGATCATGAGGAGACTGTTACACGGCTATTTATTATATTAAACCAATTTAAACTTTTTCCATACATACTAGTTAGGGAACGACTATCGTTGTAAAATTTTTTGATCTAGTTATGATTTAGTAAAATGAGTAACTTAAGCATTTAGGTTCTTTATATATCAATATTCTGGGATATTTTCTTTTTTGTATTTACATAATCAAAATTTTGCATATACCTATTTACGCTCGTAGGTACGTACTTGCGTACGTATAGTATTCTCCAAAAGTAATTCAAAGTCTCTTTGATAAATTATTAATGTTTCATTTGTGAATAACCGCAATTATATGTTGTTCAAGCAATACTTTTAAGATTATGCCTCACACAGGTATGTGCTTAGTAATATGTGTAACGATTTATGGCTCATTCAATTTGTCATTAATAATTGAGTACATCACGAAGTACATTTTTAAATTAAAGTTATGTAGAAATATTACATAAATTATATTTAAAAATCATACATAAATCTATAAATCCAATGTAGACTTGCATAAGTGTAATTTATACATAAATAATATTTATTTACAAGTATTTAAAATATAATATGTCAAATAAGTAAAATGCTAGAATGAAAATAAGCATTTTTAATTAATTACACAACAGGAATTACCCTATAAAATTTTGAGATATTGACTAATGTATTTCTTTTCTTAAAATTTATTTAAATTTTATAATATATAAAGGTTATATAATTATATATGTAAAATTTATTAATTTATAAATTTATATATAAAATTTTTATTTAAAAATTTTAGGACATATAAAAGTTTTATAATTATGATATATAAAATTTATGTAAAAATCCATTTAAATGTTTATAGCATATAAAAGTTACTTAATTACATAAATTCTATATTAAATAATATGGTGTCTTTGTCTTCGGTAAATTAAAATTTCTATTTTAAACACTGGTTCCGAGGTCCCCCAAACCAAATTGAGATTATTGTTTATGAAACACAAAGCTCATTTTGTGCAGATTTTATAACCGGTTAACCTAACATTAAAGGGAAGTCCGGAAATATGACGGGTTTGATCCATGAATTTTTTGAATATCTAAAAATAGAATGGAAATGATCGACATTTCGGATAAATATTTTACCATCAATTTTGAACGGGACATCGTTCGAAGATCATATCTAAAATTAGGGAACCGTTAAAGCAGGGTGCCATCACGTGATCCGGCGGTCGGCGGCCGACCTAATTTAAGACATCCGGAGACACGTCGGTCACGGGATAGCCGATCGAAATTTAAGAAAGGTGCAAAATTTTATTTATTTATTTTTTTTTTATTTGAGATTCTGTTAACACTAAATTTGCTTTCGTTACAATGAACACAATTAAATTTTTTTTGATACAGTGCACGATACACTGTTGCAAATCCGCCTCTAATATTATTTATTTATTTATTCTGCGGCTTTTTATAACATTCGAAACATTTTTTTTTTTTTTT
>QKWP01000054.1:216320-227612 GCA_003550325.1 Gigaspora rosea | reverse complement strand
AAAGAAAGAAAAGAAAGATTGCAGGACGCCGTACCTGTTTTCTTGTACAAAAAAGAAAAGTTTCGCGCACCAATATGCCTTATATATGAAATTTGCCCCAGATTTTGGCAAAAAAAATTCTTGAATTTGATTGGTTATTGTATCGCTCCGACTTCCGGATGGACAGGCCGACGACCGCCGGATCACGTGATGGCACCCTGCTTTAACGGTTCCCTAAAATTAGCATAAAATAAAATTTGGGTTGTTTTGATTACACAATTTCATTTACTGATTTACACAACCCTTAAATAAAATTAAGGTATATAATATTTTATACAGAATAATTAGATTTTATAAAAAAAAGATTGCGATGTAATAATTAATCCCGTATCCAACGATTTAATTAATTTTTCAGAAGTCTTTTTTCGATAAACCGTTACACAATCTAAGTGCCACTTATTTGCGCGGGTAATACAAACTCCTGAAGAGGAAATAGCCAATCGAGAGTGCAAACTTTGACTATTATGGAACAGCCCGCAAAGAATCGATCTTGGTGCACTAATTAAAAATGACAGGGATGAAATTTTAAATCTAGTAAACGTCAATCTAATCATATAGCCTCTAACATTAAGGCTAGAGATGGGGTTTCATGCGTGCGCATTAATGCGCATTCATGCGCATGTTTCGGAATCAGATGCATTTTATCCCATCTAGATTTTATATAGGAAAATTAAAATATATATAATTTAGGCCAGAGAGTGTAATTTCGGGGAATTAAGGAGCAAAAGCCTAAAAAATTCTGAAAAGAAAATGAATGAACATAAAAGAAGAGCAAGATCGGGTAAAATTTGAGCACGTATCCGACATTTTCCGAAGGGAATCAAAATTATATCATGCGCATTTTATATAACGTGCGCATTAATGCGCATTCATGTGCATGCCATTATAAAATGCGCATTTTTCCCATCTAAATTTTTATCTCACGCAATTCGGTTATTTACAAAATTGGATTTCCTTTTTTTGTTTGTATTACCCGAACAAATAAGTAAAATCCCGTTAAGTGAAGATTAATAACGAAACATTCAATAAAAATATTTTTTTTTTTGGTCGATAAATAAGCAATAAATAAGCAATAAATATTTTTTTTTAAAAAAACAGCCACGCTAAGCGCAAAAGAAAGCACTATCACTAGTTTTTAAAGTGTTTGTGTATTTACGGGTAGTGAAGGATTGGTTTGGTCTTTGAATGATTGGTTGAATAACGGGTAGGGGTAAATTCGGATGCAAATTTTCAGGAAAACAGCCTTTTTAACTCACTTTCGGTTAATAATCAAACATGTCGATATTAAACGTAAGTTTAAAAGACTGTTTTTGTAAAATTCACTTTGTAAAAATTTTGACAACAAATAATTCTCAACCATGATTGTCTAATCTTGGGTCAAACCAGATCCGTGGATATGCTTGCATAAGAAAATGCTTGTGCTTAGTATATTCTTGTTAATGCAAATACTTACGTACGCACATACATGCACTAAAAAAGAATTATGTTACACAAATGGAAATGGATTCCTTCTGGCAATTTCTAACTATTTTTACGATTTTTGGTACTAATTAAGAAAACGAGACCCGTAGTGTTCCGGAGCGCCGCTTCATAGTTTGCAAATAAATATCCTTAGTTACGTGATAAATCTAATTCGGAAGATTTTAATAAACAATGTAATTTGCATAATATGTTACTTGTTGAAATCATTCTTAGTTTTATTGCATCCGTCTTGTAAATCAATTGCTATATTTTAAAGTTAAATTTAAATATATCATAAAGTATGTTCTGCGTCATTTTTCAATTTACGTTCTTCGAGATTGGCATGTTATTCGCAAATTTAAAAATACTGGACGTTATTTTAAAAAATTTACTATAAAGAATAATTCACATAAAGTATAACTTAAATTCTTTTTTGATTACATATTTGCGTGAAGAATGTTTTAAAAAAGTATCTATTTGTACATCCGCATCATCTCTCTGATAGATGTAACCTTTAATTGCAATTTATATTTTGAAAATAACGGTATTTAAATGGCTTTTTTGAGTTGTTTTTTTTTTTAATTGAAAAAACTTCCATTTTACTCGAAAAGTTGGAATGCTTATTGTTATATTAATATTATTTATAAATCATTTACTTTCTAGCAAACGGATTTGCTTTTTCACAACCTTCTGAAAATTTTTTGTTAAACGAGATCGAGATTTTGACTTGAAGATCGGGTATACTTAACAAAGTATTGTTTATAAAGCCTTCGACAATTTAGATGAATTGGTGGAAAACTCGCCTCTAGTAATATGAACTTGCTTCGACTGCCAATTGCTAACGGAATATAGCAGCATTATACCCAATTTTTCTAAATTTATTTTGACCAACGTGTTCGGTTGCTTGATGCACATTGCAAATTAGTGTTACGGGGAGAATCGTGGGTTTATTAATTTATCTTTAGAAATATATGGATTTTGATAATTAGGCAATTCGCCAGAGGCGTGACGTTGGTGATTTGATAATAAATTTTAATATATTTATTGGGTAATTTACTGGACGTATTAAATTAAGAATATCAGAATCCCGTAGGATATGTTTAATAACAGCGAAATCGTAGTGCTTTTATAGATTTTGCTATCTTAATGAATCTAATGGGTTTAAGGATAATTAAAATAGTACATCGTTGAAGAATCAAATAAAACTAATTCTAAGGTAAGGGACTTAGGAATAAATCGATCTTTCATCGCGAAGGATCACGGTGGAATCACTGATCTGTGATTATGGAAGAATCCCGGTATAATCACTATAATTAAGGGGTTTATGATGATAAGTATTATGTAATTAATTATATGCCGGATTACCGATATGCATATTCGATCATAGTTGTTATTTATGCATTGTTAATTATGAAATGTGGCGTGGTATACGGATTAATGGTCATGTGATATTTGGTAGTCACGTTTACCCCGTGACATTAGTTTGTAAAAACTTTTGGCTAAGCTATTGTGTCCATAAAATTTCCGGTCTTCTCAACAATTATAATTAAAAGTTTTTAAAGGTATGAGCAATTCAATATTCAAAGCTTTGAGTTGCATAAAAAGTTGGATTCTATAATAAGTTTCAGCACTCATCATAACATAAATTTCCAATATTCGATCAAAAAACGCTGATTTAGAAAATTTTATTTTTGTAATTTCTTTTTATTCATAACAATATGAAGTCATGTTATCATTATTGGCTTTGTTATCACAATATAAAAAGTTTTATAATAATTGCATTAACCAATCGATAACACGGGTCGATTAAGAATCGACAACTTTGTGATCGGCGCACAAAATAACTGTGAATTTTATTTTATTTTACCCCCTTTGGAACCAACACGGAATCCAAATTTTTTCACCTATTGTCTGGTCTTGATCGCTCTACCCCGGAAATTAAAATATTGGTTTCTATTTATTACATTGTATGGTTTTATCCCTCGTCAAATTGATAAATTATTAAGATATTTTAATTTGAAAAAAAAAATCAATTCCTCGAAGATGGCTCTTTAAAATATAATAACAACCAATCAGAAGATCATTAATACAACTTTGTGAATTGAACTCAAGAATGCGACTTTACTTACACAAAAATTTAGAATATGCTAAAAAAATAAATTGTTACTATTTTGATGCGAGCGAAGCAATATATTTACTGTAAACTGATGATTTTTGTATCTCTCGCTTCTGCATTTGTCTATTATAATAATGATGGTGTAATCTTAATCTTTAGCAGTGTGACGAATTTAAAATTAATTTTCGAAATTGTAAATAATTGTCCGGAGCGTAGCGACAGACTTAGTGTTTAAGCAAGGTAATACAAACCTTGCCTTTTAATTGGTATTTTTGATGCAAAATATTATGAAGATCATAGCAGAAATTTAATTAATCACGTTTCTGATATGTTTAAATTTGTAATTTTAGTGTAAGTTTGTGTAATAAGATCATATAGTATGCTCGGACTCATAATGTGCATTTTCCTGGTTTCTTATCTGTGCATTTACATATTGTCACAAATTAGAATTTGTGACATTAGATATTCGAATTTCCCGATTAGTTTCAACATTTGTAAATTCCTCTTCTTTTCTTTATTTAACGTTAACCCTCTTTAATTGATCTGTTTCTGATTGCCTCTTTTCGGCGATCTTGCCTAAAAATTATTGTTTGGGCATGTGTCGGTTGACTCATTGGTTTCATGTCTTGCTCGTGACCTGCCAAATTTCCTTTTTAAGATAAAAAGGAAAAGAAAATTTATATATAGTATTGACGGTTGTGAATAGACATAGTCTAATCAAAAATTCAATTGTCTAATTGCCTAATGGTCTAGTTGCCTAATGGTCTAATTGTCTAATGTATTCAATTTGGTTGAGAATAGACAATGTAATGTCTATTTAAATAAAAATTTTATTATACAATATGTCTATTCATAAATTAACTTGTCTATTGGTCCATCAGTTTAATTTAGTACTTATATTAGCCAGATTATAATTTCTGAAATTAGCCAATCAGATTACTTTAAACTATATTTTATTTGTCTATTATCTAATGACTTTTATTAGACATCATTAGACCATTAGACTGTCTATTGAGTCCATTGGCTTGTCTATTGTCTATTCACAGCCCTGATCTATCTGCGCATACGCCCCAAAAAATTTTTATCGAATTCAAAAGTTTTAAGTTCGACGACTTTTGATTCCATAATTATATGTATGCATTCTATGTAAACTATTATTTTGACATAGTACGATATACTATAAATGCATGTTAATAATTGCGATTTACTCTCGGATCATTCCCAATTATAGCTATTTTTCCAAAATTAAATATATGCCAAACTTTATATCAAAAAATTTATATCGTAGAAATCAAGGTTATACGAATCAATGGCACAGAAACGTCTGAAATAACATCTTAATTATGACAATCATCTATTTATGATTTTTAAAAACCAACTTTCGCGCGCAATGAATTCTACATATCTTTTATATTATTGACTGAGATAATATAGATAACATTGTAATATGCATTTATGAACCATATGCCGTGTATCAAAAGAATAATAGGTTTTGCAACAGAATTTTTACAGTACTAATAATAGAAATCACTGAAATATAGAGTACGTTCTCTAACAGAATTTTTACTGCAATACTCACAATAAAAATTATGATAATTCCAATGTATACTAACTCATCTTAGCCACATAAGTATTGTGATGATCAAATAGTGAGTAAGTTCTGTAACAAAATTTTTCAGTAGCTCATGATAAAAAATCACATTAATTCTAGTGCAAATTAACTCATCTTAATTAACAGAATAGCAGTTTTGAATAGGCAACACCTGTAGTTGGGTTGCAGGTATGGTAGCTAGTGTAGGACCTTTGGGTGGAATACTTAATTTAGGCACCAAAAATGCATGTGTGGCTAGTTTTACTCTCATTTATGTAAACATAAATCATTCAATTTAATAAAAGTGGCCCATTGGCCAAGCAAGACTACTGTCTAAAGTTTTAAAAAAAAAATAAAAAAAAATTAGTAAAATTAGTGTTAAACAACAGAAAACACATTAAATAACTTAATTGCTATTGAATAACTAGTGCCTTATTAGAAAAGTGGTACAGGTGGTAGTACGGGTTGGTGTCAGGAATGCTTGAAATGGCACAGATCTTGTGGCACATTGTGAGAGTGTAAATTGACCCTGATTTTCTTTTTATGTTGTTACTCTATATTAATTATCGTTTTTAGTTGTCTATTGTAAGCCCAATATGTATATTTAGTAATATTATGTGTGTACCTATACTCCCGTAAATCATACTGTAAATTTGTAGTATAGTACTATAATAAGCGAATTACCTGTTCCTGACTCAAATTGATGATCTGATATATTTAGGATATCAAATATATTAAGGATATCAAATATATCAAGGATATTAAATATATCAAAGATATTAAAGATATTAACGATATCAACAATATCAAATATATCAAATATATTTGATATATCGAGTCTAAAAAACCTGCTGAAACTTTGGAAGGTTAATAGCATTAGCGATGGGACACCGTAATTTGAAAAGTGTAAATAAGTTGTCTTTTTGGTCTTTACAAAAGACATGTTCGAGGTAAGAGACTCGACAAGAAGTTCATAGTATGAAGTTTGAGATAGATAGAGTTCAATGTAGCCAAGAAATAACTTTCGAAATTAGAGTAGAAGTGTTGTTGTTAATAATTCCCCAGATATATGATTAAATAAACTGTAATTGTTATAAACTGATAACCTACTGATACATGATACTGTATAAATTGAACCCCAAAATTCTGTGACCTCATATTAGAGCCTCGTGACTTAATCTAGAGCTCTATTTAGACCCTGATTACTCAGACCAATTTAATCCACGCCTTAATCGTTGCCTTTCACCATTATTAGAGTTGAGTTAGAGTAGTTTTAGTTGTTATTAGTAGTGTAAAGTTGATAATTTATAAGGAGAGTACGTCCTACAACTTTATATTTGGTGGTGACTGTCAGATAGAACTTTTAACCCACCCGAACCAAGACCAGAGATCAACCGCCCCTAGTCCAAATCGAAGATAAATGAGAAGAAATACTTATCTCAACAAGACCTGGCCATAATTTTCTCCAAGATATGAACAATCTCAAAGAAAAACCTTTCAAAGGAGAACATGGTGTACCTATTGCAAATGAAATGGACATATAGTTAGTAAATGCCCAGAAGTGAAAGAATTAGAAGAACTATGCGCTGCTTTAACTGAAGCTCTAACTGATACCAAGCTATCAAATTCCAAGAGATCATAAATAAAATCTTTGGAGATGATTGTTTCAACAATACACAGCTTCCCCAGGTTCTGGAATTAGTACTTGAAATATTAGAAGACCTTACCGACTATAAAAATACTGAGAATATGCCATTTGTATACTTGTCTTCATATATCTGAACCTCGACAACAAAAGAAAAAAAGTCCAATAACTCCTATGACGAAAACTTCTTCAAGAATGCCTCGACCTAAAAAAGACCCAGAGTCTGAAGTACGTAACATGTATTTGGTGCAGGAAGAACCTCTCGAAAGTAATAATCCTGAATTTAAAGTAGAGAAGATCAACCTGAATTAACTTCTCCAAAAACTTGCCGCTGAATATGAAGCTATCATTTAGAAATGGTCCTTGAAGGAAGAGAAAGAAGTCATCCATGATCCCCTGACTATAGACGAACTCAAAGATAAAATCGATAGTAACCAAAAAGATAATGAAGTCCTGGTTAAAAGCGATCAAGAAACGTTAGTAGAAAATAATGATACGAATAAAGAAAAGAAGGATCATACCAGAAGACCTCTAGAAAGAGAAGCTTTATGACTAGCCTGTGAAAACTGAACAAGAAAACTCAGCAAGTTTCAGAAATCTGCTAGTAAACTGAAGGAACCTATCCAAAAAAACTTACTGAAGTTCAAGAAGTTGATAATGGTTGTCGAAGCAGAATCAAAAAAATGGCACTAGAGTGGAAGCTAAAATCAGCAGAAGGTCTTGAGAAAGCCTCTAAAGCCTGGAAAAAAATAGACAGATTTAAGCATACGATTAACAAGCCCAAAAAGAAAAAGCTAGTGAAAGAAAAGCTGTCTCACCTAAATGATCCAAAAGATGCAAGCCGTACTGGTCCAGCTATGGGTAGCAAGGTTAAAATCTGTGAACTCAAAAGTAGAACTTCCATGTTTAAAATGAAACATACAAAGGAGAGAAATAAGATTCAATTGACACTGATTTTCTTTTTATGTTGTTACTCTATATTAATTATCATTTTTAGTTGTCTATTGTAAGCCCAATATGTATATTTAGTAATATTATGTAGTGTATCTATACCCCCGTAAATCGTACTGTAAATTTGTAGTATAGTACTGTAATAAGCGAATTACCTGTTCCTGACTCGATTTGATGATCTGATATATTTAGGATATCAAATATATCAAGGATACTGTATTAAATATATCAAAGATATTAAAGATATCAACGATATTAACGATATCAAATATATCGAGTCTAGAAAACATGCTGAAACCTTGGAAGTTAATAGCATTAGCGATGGGACACAGTAATTTGAAAAGTATAAATACGTTGTTTTTTTGGTCTTCACAAAAGACATATTTGAGGTAAGAGACTCGACAAGAAGTTCATAGTGCGAAGTTCAAGATAGATAGAGTTCAATGTAGCTAAGAAATAATCTTCGAATTTAGAGTAGAAGTGTTGTGTTAGTAATTCCCCCCAATATATAATTAATTAAACTGTTATTATTATAAACTGATAACCTACCAATATGTGATACCGTATAAATCAAATCCCAAAATCCCGTGATCTTGTATTAGAGCCTCATGACTTAATATAAATCTCTATTTTGACCCTGGTTACTCAGACCAAGTCAATCCACACCTCAATTGTTGCCTTTCACTTATTATTAGGGTTGAGTTAGAGTAGTTTTAGTTGGTATTAGTAGGGGGTATCCATAAATAATATTATGTTTCCCCTCATAGTAGCGCTGGACCCACCCCTACTATATAAAAAAATTTTTCAAAATCCGTATGTATATATCTAAAAGTTTACTAAAACTTGAATATATTATGATCTAGTGGTCCAATCTGAATGATTTTGGTACCATTCGATTCAACTCTATGAGACGAATCCAATGGTACAAAATCATTTCATTTGGATTACTGGATCACGTTTTATTAACGAAATACTATTGATTTTATAGTAATTTTATAAGAAAACATAATAACCAATAGTATTTCGTTAATAAAACGTGACCTAGTTTTCCTAATCAAATGAAATTTGTACCATTCGAATCCTCTCCTCGAGACGATTCGAATGGTACCAAAATCATCCAATTTGGACCACTAGATCAAGTTTTAGACAAATTTTAATAAAAAATTGCGTTATGTTGGGGGACCCCCCCTACATAGTGGAAAATCGAATGTTATTTATGGATGCCCCCTAGTGTAAAGTTGATAATTTATAAGGAGAGTACGTCCTGCAATCTCACAATGTGCAGGAACGTTTTACAAAATGGTACAGTAAAAATGGTACAGACATTTAGCAAAGAGTGATACATAAGATCACATCATATAAAATAGCATATTCAGATGACACATATGTGTACGTTATACATGTGTTGGCTCGTGATATGTGTTGGCTCGTTTTGTGAAGAGTGAAAGATTAGTAAAGGATTTTTTTAATAAACAGAGCAATATCTTATGATTTCACTAATGAAGCTTCCCTGTGTGTCTTAACAAAAAAATTCCTTACAAAATTTTGCTTCATATGCAGTTAGCTTGTTTATCTTATGTTGATACTTATATAAATTTATGTTTTAATAGTTAATTCACATCATTATCACAGTGGCACGTGAATTTACTTTCATTACCCATGCCAAATCCTGTGCCGAATAGGTAGGCTAGTCGTGGCAGAAAAATTTCACTAACACGTGACTGAAGATCATTTCTGACCTGGTACGATCTATTCATAAAAATAAAATATTTTAAAATTTTAATGAAGATTTCTCGACAACTATCAGACTAAATTTAATAAATTTTTTTTTATTTTGATTCTATAAATACATAGAATTCAAACAAAAAAAAGTTCATTGAATTTAATCAGATGGTTGTCAAGATATCTTTGCTCAAAGTTAAAGAAAAATCAAAACGTCTATCAAAATAAAAGCTGCGCCAAAGTTTTTTTAAAACTTTGAGCAAAGATATCTTGACAACTACCAGACTAAATTTGATGAACGTTTTTTTATTTTAATTCTATAAATTTATAGAATTCAAATAAAAAAAGTTCATCAAATTTGATTGGATGGTTATCAAGATATCTTTGCTCAAAGTTTTAAAAAAACTTTGGCGCAGCTTTTATTTTGATAGACATTTTGATTTTTCTCTAACTTTGAGCGAAGATATCTTGACAACCATCTGATTAAATTTAATGAAGATTTTTTTGTTTGAATTCTATGAATTCATATAATTCAAATAAAAAAAACTTCATTGAATTTAGTCAGAAGGTTGCCAAGATATTTTTGCTCAAAGTTAAAGAAAAATCAAAATGTCTATCAAAATAAAAGCTGTGCTAAAGTTTTTTAAAACCTTGAGCAAAGATATTTTAACAACCACCAGACTAAATTTGATGAACGTTTTTTTATTTTAATTCTATAAATTTATAGAATTCAAATAAAAAAAGTTCATCAAATTTGATTGGATGGTTGTCAAGATATCTTTGCTCAAAGTTTTAAAAAAACTTTGGCGCAGCTTTTATTTTAATAGATGTTTTGATTTTCTCTAACTTAGAGCGAAGATATCTTGACAACAAATTTAATGAACTTTTTTTGTTTGAATTCTATGAATTCATATAATTCAAACAAAAAAAGTTCATTGAATTTAGTCAAATGGTTGTCAAGATATCTTCAAAATTAAAAAATCAAAATAAAAGCTATGCCAAAGTTTTTTTAAAACTTTGAGCAAAGATATCTTGACAACTACCAGACTAAATTCAATGAACATTTTTTTATTTAATTCTATAGTTCAAACAACCTAGTCCCAACAAATAGAATTTTCTAGCGGCCAAATCTGAAATTTACATAATGCGGCCAAATTTGATATTTTCATTATATGCGGCCAAATTTGATATTTTCATTATATGCAGCCAAATTTGATATTTTCATTATATATGACCAAATTTGACATTTTCATTATATATACGGCCAAATTGGCACATATTCATTTACCAAATTACTTTAATTGATAGTTACACCAATTAATCAAAGATCGTCTGTAGTGTAATGTGATACAAATTACATGTGAAAATTACTATAGTGTGAATGTAGCATGTATACATATAAAAATATTTTTTACTAAGTTAATGACACATGGCCACTAATTGAAAGTTGTAGAGCTCGTCGAGATGCATCCAACGGTGGTTAGAACATCCAAATCGGCCCAGTGGATGGCAAGATATCATTGAAAAACGATTGGACGACTATATAGATTTTATATAGTTGTCCAATCATTTTTTTGACGATATCTTGCCATCCACTAGGCCGATTTGGATGATCTAACCACCGTTAAATGCGTCGCGACGAGCTCTACAACTTACAATTAGTGGGCATGTGTCGTTAACTTAGTAAAAATATTTTTATATGCATGCACGCCACATTCACACTATAGTGATATATAGGGCGGCCAAATTTAGTATATATAAGGTGGC
>QKWP01000054.1:172782-210154 GCA_003550325.1 Gigaspora rosea | reverse complement strand
AATGAAGCATATGCAGATTTAATGGCTTTGGTTACTAAGTTTAAACTGAGTAATGCAGTAGGAAACGCAATTATCAAATTTTTTAATAAATATTCTAAACTTTCTAAATCACCATTGCCAAGTAATATTTCACAAGGCAAAACATATATGAACAATATGCAGATATGGAATCAGATTTGTCTTATAAAAAGACCTGTGTATTAAAACATAATGATTCTGAATATTTTTTACACTATATTCCAATTCTTAAATGTATTAAAAATATTTTGAAAGTACCTAACCTTATACAAAATTTTGCGACAGATTACGAAGAACTTAGCAAAATTTCAGAGATATGTTTTATATTTTATATTATTTAATTTCTAAATTTATTTATAATTATATCTTTTATAGAATGGCAAAGAAATTTTTTATAGAGAACAAAATAATGGAATATGGTGGAAATCTACACAAAATTCTTTGCCCATTGGCTCTAAAATTTTATCAATTATTTTGTATTCTGATGCAACCAACTGTGATAATTTAGGAAAAAGCCAACTTCATCTAATATATTTGTCACTGGGTAATATACCGACTTGGAGAAGAAACAAGCAAGATGTTTAGCAACTTTTAGGTTACTTACCTACAATAAAAACATCTTCTAGCTTAGACAAAACTATAGTTAGACAAACATTTCATAAATGTTTGGAAATAATTTTAGAACCAATTTGATTTTTATCAGTAAGTAGTATAGATTTACAATTTGGTGACAAGTATATTTAGTTTTTTCCAAAAATTTTGACTATTATTGCAAATTGAACCGAGGCTGCAACATTTTGTTTGACTTACAAGTCAACAAATTCCACATGCCCTTGTTATTTTTGTTTAATTGAAAGAAAGAATCTTGCTAATTTGAAGATTTTTAAAAGTGAATTAGAATTTAGAACTTATCAAAATATGCAAAATTATTTAAAAAATGACAAAGAAAAATTAGTATGTATTGAATCAGTACAAAATTATTTTTGGAGATTCAAGTGAGTATAAATTTTTATATAATTTTTTGAAAAGTTTTACAAATTTTCGCAAATTTTTGTAATTATTTATTTTACGTTTATATTAAATTATTTGCAAATTTTTGCAAATTTTTGTAATTTTATATGTTTTATAAAATTCTAAATTTTTGCGAACTTATACAATTATATATAATTTCAAATTTTTTGCAAATTTTTGCATGTTTTTGAAATATTATGTGTTTTTATATAAAATTGTATATTTTGCAAATTTTTGCTAATGTTTGTAATTTTATTCGTTTATATATAAAATTTTAAATTTTTATAGATTTTTGCAAATTTTCGTAATTTTATACATTTATATGTAAAATTCCAAAATTTTGCAAATTTTTTGTAAAATTTTGTAATTTTACACGTTTATATATAAAAATTTTAATTTTGCGAATATTTGTATTTTTATACATTTATATGTAATTTTCTAAATATTATTAAATTTTTTAATTTCAGTAATATTAATATTTATGAAGCTACAGTAATTGATAAAAATACAACATTTAGATTTGGGATTATATAACTACCAAATTACTTTTACTTATGACCTTTTAAAATCCAGATGTGGACATTTAATATTGGATAAAATAGATAATAGATTAGCAAATATTCCAAGACATACTGGATTAAAAATATTTAAAAATGGAATACAAACTGCTACAGCAAATGAATATCGTAATTTTATGAAAATTATGATATTTGTTTTAGATGATTTGACAGAAGATAATGATTTAAACAAAACATTAATAAAAGTTTATGAAGACTAGAATAATATGTATCTTATGAGTAGATATAAAGAGTTTAGTGAAAAAGATTTAGAAATTTTGAGGTAATTTTATTATTTTTAAATAAATTAAAATTTTTAATAATTAAAATTTTTAATAAATTAAAATTTTTAATATTAATATAATTTATTTTTATTTAGAAATTAATAAGAAGTTGGACAAAAAAATTTGTTAATATTTTTCAAGAATTTTCTTCATCAGGACTTAAATTTCCAAAATTACATTTATGGGTTTATCATACAACAGATTTAATTAAAAAGTATGAACCTTTGAATAGATTTTCTACTGAAACCTATGAAAGTCTTCATAAAGATTTTGTCAAATCACCTTATTATTTAACTAATAAAAAAGATATAGAAATTCAAATATTAAAAATGGTAAGTATTTAATTTTATAATTATATTTAAATTTTAATTTTATAATATTTGTTATATTTAAATTTTAATTTTATAATATTTGTTATATTTAAATTTTAATTTTATAATATTTGTTATATTTAAATTTTAATTTTAATTAATTTAAATTAAATAGATTCAAAGGCAAGATATTGTAACAAAATTATCTGCCAAATCGAATCAAAATGCTAAAATTATATATCCTTTTAAATTTAATAATTTAATTTAGAAATTTAATTTAAATAATGCTCAAGAATTTATTAATGAAGAGCTAAAAAACAATAATTTAAATTCAAAATTACATTTTGGATTAAATAATCTTTAGAATATTTGGATATATTTTAGTTTAATAGAACAAAATAATCTAAATAATAGTATAGTTAAAATATATAGTTCAGTAACTATACAGAATGGATTAAAAATTCATAAAACAAATAGTTATTATGAAAAAGCTTGCTATAGCAATATAGCTGTCGCTATGAATTTTGAAAAATTATCTGAATATTTATCAGATCAAGGAATTTGTTATGGACAGGTATGCTTGTTAGCAAAAATTGAATTAGAAGCTAAAATATTTAATTTAGTATTAATTCAATGATGTGATTTTAAATTTAAGAAAACTCTATTTTATTATGGATGTCCTAGGCTTCAATTAACTGAAATATATAATATAATTGATATTGAAGCAATTAAAGATAATGTCTATATAATTTCAAGATTTGATAAATGACTATTTAGTAAATAAATATATATTTTAATTTAGAAAAATGTAATATTATTTAAAATAATAAATAAAGAGTATTAGTTTATGGTGACCCTGCGATCGACCAATCAAAATCGATCACGTGAATCATGCGATGACTGATTTGCAGAGCGCAAATTGGTCGAACATGTGACTCACGGGGCTGATTTTGATTGATCAATTATCTAAATCGCGTAACAAAAACTACAAGTTAAAAAAAAAAAAGCGAATCTATCTATCTATCACTACCGGGTACAACCCGAAATTTTTTTATTTTTTTTAAAAAAAAAATCAACGATACATAACGATATATAATGATATATATGCAAATATTATCCGGTGCCAACTTCGCACTTTATTTATTAAAAAAAAAAAACTAATCTAAAAAAATACTTCGCCCAGCCCCACATACCCATAACAGATCAACTGATTTTCTATGAAGACAAAACAAAGCCGCCAAAAGCACCCACTTCTTTTCAATAACGATACTTCAAGAATGACTCCAAGAACGACGACTCTAGAAACGACAACTCCAGGAATGACAACTCCAAAAACAACGACTTCAAAAACAACGATTTCAAGAAAAGGAAGTAAGTTAGTACTCATAACAAAAAAAAAACCAAACTAGTAAAAAAAAAAAACAAACTAGTAAAAAAAAAACCACTTAACTGACAAAGATCTCGACTCCTACTACTATGATGACTCCCTCCAAAAAAGAAGTACCTAAAAAAAGAGAGAAAGTAGTACCTGTAACAAAAAAACGAACTAGTAAAAAAAAAAGATACTACTTAAATCGACAAAGGTCTCAACTCCTATTATGACAATTCCAAGGACGCTGACTCAAAGAATAACTCCAAGAACGACGGCTCGAAGAAAAGAAATACCTAAAAAAGAGAGAAGTTAGACCCGTAACAAAAAAAAAACTACTAATAAAAAAAAACCCTTAAACTAACAAAGATCTCTACTCTCACTACGATTTCAAAAATGACGACTCCAAAAAACAACGACTTCAAGAGTGATGACTCCAAGAACGATAACTACAGAGAACGATGACTCCAAAGAACTATGACTCCAAGAACGATGGCTCCAAGACTGACGACTCCAAAAATGACGACTCCAAGAATGACGACTCCAAAAACGACGACTTCAAGGACGACTACTCCAAGAAAAGAAGCAACTAAAAAAAAAGTTAGTACCCATAAAGTAAAAAAAAATAAACAACAAAAAAAGAAAAAAAATTTTTACTTATCTAAAGTAAGTCCAAAAAAGCATTAGCGCGAATAAAAAAAACCAAAATAATAAAAAAAAATCTAGATTTACCTGTAGATTGATCTTCGATTTAAATCCAGATCTACTCCGGCGACAAGCTAATATATAATCACCAATGATTGGCTGATCATATTGGGTCACCATAGTGATGGGTCGGCATGAATAATTTTTTATAAATAAATATATATTTTGATAATAAAAATAACAAAAATTAGAGAAAGTTTTCAGAAAATATAATTTATAAATTATTTTTTAAAATACAAGAAATTTATTAGACAATTAGCAATAATATATAAAATTAAAGCAAATACATTTAAAACATTTCGCAATACTTTGCATAATTTTCTTTAATAGATTAAATATTTATGATATTTCAGAATATTGCAAAAGGCATTTTTTTTAACATAATAGCAAATTCGTAATACAATTTAAAAATTGAATAATTTAAAATTTTAAAATATAAAAACAATTTATATTTTTATACTATGTTTTGAAATAAATTATAGTTTTTAAAATATAACAAATTTAAACAAACCTATTTATCTAAAGCAAATTTCTTTTAGCTTTATTCACTAAATTACAAGAATTTATAATGTTATATTTTATCATCATTTATAGCTTATACTTTTGAATAGTATTATGAGTATGCAAAAGCTTTCGAACTATTTTATTGTATTGAAAAATAGCTGCGCAATATGCAATGCTACGCAAGACCGGTACGCTTAGCCAGGTCGAGACCATCAGATTTCATTATATTTTGTTCAATTAGCTTATTTGTTATATTGATCTTCATATGCACTGATTAATTTAACGCGAATAAAATGAAACTACAGCACAAAGATACAGTAAACATATAAATCTAATAGCTCATTGTTATTACAAAGGTTTAGGGCTGTTGATCGGTCTGTCCGGACCGTCCTCGTTAAAAGACGGCTGGCCTTTTAAAAAACTGAACCTGACGCGGTCCAAAACCGAAATAGAACCGAATAGAGCTAGACCAAATGGACTGATGATCAATATAATACTTTTTTGCTATAATAGTGAAATTAAGCTTATCAGTATAAAGAATTACAATAAGCTTTTCAAATTAATAATATTTGCTTATATGATATTAATACGTTTGATAATTTTAGTTATACATAAATTATGGATTAGAAAATAATATAGTATATTAATATAGCAAAATAACATTTAATTAACTTTTAACTTTGTAAATATGAACTTTATAGTTAAAATTAGTTAAAAAGATATTTTGTTACTTTTAACCACTTAAAATTCGATAATTGATTGAATAATATAATCATAATTGGGAATGCCAAATGTTCAATCTTGTACTGATTCAAGACAAGAATTGTCTTAATATATGAAAAAATTAAAGTAAATCAACAAAATGATTAGATGTTACTTGTATAGAAAAAAAATATTTATTAATAAAATATTGTTAGCATTTACATGTCTGTCAAATACTTAAAAATTTATAAACTTATATATTTAATAAAAAATAAAATATACTACTAGTATCGGGTTATTTCCAAGTTAAAATCAAAAAAAATTGAATTGGTAAAATGTTATGGCATAAAAGTTTTATACGTATTTTATAACTATAAATTTATATACATATATAAAAAAAAAAGCCTGCTAGCAAGAAAAAAAATTTTGTAAAATTAAAATTTAGAATGGTAAGTATTCAGTAAACAAAGTATACTATAATAAATATCAAATTTATTTTTATTCGATTACAAGAATATCAGGAATTTATATAAGGTCAGTAAAAAAACTAAGTTATGCGTTTTTAGTGGCTATCATTAAATCTTGTATTTTGCAGGTAAACCTTTTTTCACGGGCTCAAGGTCTTAAATAAATCGATATATATATAAATATTGGGTTTGAAAAACAATTAAAAATAATTTATAATATAGCAATTATGCTTACCAAAATAGCTTTGTCGTGAATTTTTAACCTTTCGTAATCGTGAGCCTGACTTTGAGGTTTTTAATCGTTTTTTATTCTTCTTAGTGCATTTTTTTGATGCCCCGAGTTTTTTATTATTATTCATGTGAATGTCATTTTCACTATCTGAATTATCCGGACCTTTAATCTGAAATAAAGTTCTGAATTTTCTATTTTGTTTGATTGTCATTGCATAAATAAAAAAAACGACACTATGACAGATACTTGCAATAACAGGAAAATTACTGTGGACTAAAATGTTCGATCTAAAAGTGATAGCCTGATCCTCTTTTGCATATATTAGGGCAGTGTCATTAATCACCTGATTATTTTTTATCAGAGGCCTACCCCCCTCCCTCTTCCTTAATATATAAATAGTCAGGTTCTTATATGTAATTTTAACTTTTTTTACCCCCCTCCCCCCCTAAAAAATCACCTGATTTTTGTTACTCCCCTTATTAACTTTAATTCGGGAAACACCAATTGCCCACCTTTGAACATTCCAAGTGGATACACCACACAAAGCGTATTTTGGTGGTCTTTTAAATCGCGATGAAATTGACTAATAACATTGAAGTTGATCGCGATTGTTGGAAAAGCGCCGAAAGACTTAGGAACATTTGGTCCAAGATCAAGCTTTGCCATTTTTGTATAAAGAGCCAGATAAGTTTCCTGTAAATAACTATTAACTGCATTAGTTAGTAGTTGAAGCCCACTAATTAGCTCTCGAACACATTTCCAATGTTCTGAGCAATGGTTTGATGCTATGTTTGCGGTTGTATAGGGCTCATTATTATTTCCTGTGAAGGCTTCAAAATTCTCCACTAGCCCTTCTTAAATTCTTTAGATCTATGCAATTTATTGTCTTTATTAAGGTTATGGCTATAATATTTATCTACAACTGCTATTGTATCTTCTTCACTTCTAGATTTAACTAGATCGAAAAAGTCCACTACTACTTCGTCAAAAGAATTCCTAAAACACTGTGGATTAAAAACATGGTAGTAGCCCTCTAATTTTTCACCTGTAGCCACATCTCTTGTAGTTTTTTCTGCTACATTGAGTTTATAATTTTTGGGTTACCCAAATGCTTCTGAGATATTGTACACTTTCTGCATTTTTTTTGGGCTTCTCGATGTGCATGGTTTACTTTTGACCAAAGATGATGACAGTGATAATGGAAACATTTATTAAAATCTGGAATCTTTTAAAAATATGTCCACAACCCGAACTCTCTTCAAACCGCTGATGATGAATTTAATGAACTGTTATTACTAAAGATTTCAGACTCTAGTAAAGCCATGTATTGAGTTGGTATTTCAAAATTATTAGTAGGTATTGGTTGAATTGTTTGAGGTCAAAGATTAGTTATATTGATATTTGAACCCATTGCATCCATTACTAATAAATCATTTTGTGATAGTCTTCGTTGTTCCCTTTTTTCTAAGAACTTTTCGATAAAAGTAAATTCTGGATCGGACAATGTATAAAGTTGTGAAACTTTGGTCGATTTAAGATCTTCAGAAAGAAAGTCTTCTGATATCCATTGAGTTCGAATATATTTACGAGTTTCACTTTTTGTAGTACAACAGGTCTCTGATTGTGTTTTGTGCTAGTGAATATAAAATTTAAAAAATTAATAAATGGTATTCTGTATAACTTGTTATGAAGTTGGATAATAAAATTTTGAGATGGATACATTTGATTCATTTTTTATCTTATAGCTCAGCGTTAAATGGGAAACTTATTCAGTCTTTCTCTCCTTGCTATAAGACAATTGTGATTCAACGATCACGCCTTCAATAATAAAATAACTTAGGAAGAGAATACTCAGATCCTAGGCCCATCTCGAAAGGTGAAAAGTACCCCTAAGAAGACTATACTATAAAACTAAATGTAGTAATAAAAAAAAGTTTACTTACTTTTAAAGAATCGTAAAATATGTTAGTTCTTTCTTCAATCTGATTAGCACTAGAATTGAATGTCGATGCACCCTTTCCGATGATTGAGCTATCAGATTTTTCAATTTTGGCTTTTTTTATATTGCATAGTTCTTTCTTATGCAAATTTCTCTTGGAGGCCTTCGACATAACGGGTATATTTTGTAGCAACATAATGTTGATACAGGTAAGTGGTTTTATAAAAACAGAAAATAAAAAATTTTAAGATGTTCTATTGAAAACAAGCAATTCAGAACTGTTACAAGGGAAAATGGCCTGTACATTATGGATTTGATACAAAATGTGGAAAAAAGGCAGTTCGCCAGAGGTGTGACTTGGTGATTTAACCTGAGATTGCTTTAGATGAAGAGCTAAAACATCTTTCTTTTATACTTTACAAAATTTATAAGAATCTCAAATCTAAAATCATATGATGTCCTATCTATGGCATTATCATATTATACGATAGATTGTATGGTTTCTAAGTAATTTCGCCATAGGCCGAATGCCGTTAAATGAGAGCATGCATGATCGATTATGTACGATTAATTGTATGCATGATCAATTATGCATTATCAATCATGCATTGTCAATTATGCATGATCAGAGATTATATGAAATGTGGTGCAGTGTACTCTTATACCAGGAGTGAAGTGCAACGAATAAGTAGGAAGTGAAAGGGTGTATCTGAATTCGAGGATCTGATTGGATAACAAATTCATGTGATTTATTTATAGTTTAGTGCTCTTGTTGTACAAATTAGGCAATCAAATTTTATAATACTATATCATTATTGGTGCTAATAATTTAAAATCGAATTAGGTGTTGTGTATTTTGGCTTACCATTATTAACCATTTGATTACAGCCCTGATTACTATAGGTAAGCGAATATTGTATAAAAGACTAGCGCTTCAATGATGAATAGACAATTAAGACATTTTTTAAAAATTTTATTTTCGCTCTTTTTCAAAATTACTTAAGATAGTGTAATGGATACTTTTTATTTACAAGCCAGTATTTTTTTTCGTCCTTTTTTCATCTTTACTTAAAATGGTTTAGTATAGGAAGATCCTGTGCATGGCCTAGAGAGTTTGCCGTCACAATATACTTGTTATGTATTGTTAAAGACCATATGTACTAGGGAGTATATATAAATTCGGTATAGTTCAGTTGTTTAGTTGGTACCGTATGATCTGTACAGTGATTACTGGTAATAAATGTACTGTAATTTATGCGTACTACATACATTGTAATAAAATAAATTAACGATATCAATGATGTATACAATCAATAAGAAAATGTCAATTGCAAATCTAAACCTTTTTTATCTAACAATTTTTAAGAAATAATGGATTCGAAATTAAATATCGATACCGATACTAATATGTTTAATGCAAATTCTTCAAGAAATAAAAAAATTTTAAACCAATGTGATGTTATTGTAATATCCAATACAGATGATGAGCTAGTGCTAGTAATTTTTTTTTATTTTAATAACAATTATAACAATAAACTAGTACAGTTCGGTTGTTTAGTTGGTACTATATGATCTGTATGGTGATCACCAGTAATAAATGTACTATAATTTATGCGTACTATATACATTGTAATAAAATAAATTAACGATATCAATGATGTATACAATCAATATAAGAAAATGTCAATCACAAATCTAAACCTTTTTTATCAAACAATTTCTAAAAAATAATAGATTCGAAATTAAATATCGATACGATACTAATACATTCGATGCAAATTCTTCAAGAAATAAAAAAATTTTAAACCAATGCGATGTTATTGTAATATCTGATACAGATGACGAGCCAGTATTAGTAATTTTTTTTTATTTCAATAACAATTATAATGATAAACTAGTATCCGTAGTAATGATTTTATATTGAATTTAAGGAATCAATATCGAATTCATTTATTCTAGATTACAAAGTATTATTTGCATTATTGCCGTGGTTTGGTATTTGGTAATTGCTAAAAAAATTAACTAAATTATTCTATAAACAGGATTTACAAATTTCTAGTAGCTTTAAAAGTGAATATAACAGCAATAATAGTTTAGAGGATGATGATATATTTACAGATAATTTAAACGATAATGATTTATTTGAAAATTATTTAGAAAACAAAGACGAGGTATATTGTTTTATTTAATGTTAGTATTTATAGCAATTGTAACTAATTATCATATTCGCGGATTTTTGGAATTACCCTTTTTTAGGGCTCCAAATTTTAAATCAGCTGATCATTTTATACCCTAAATTAGTGATCATTTGATTATTTATCACCCAAAATTGTCTAATAATTAGTTATTAAAAAACAAAATTTTATATATATTTAAAGCACGTCAAACCAATCGCCTGTCCTCAAAACCAATCACCAAAACCAATCATAGCAATCTTTACTTTAGTAAGTAAATATATTTAAAAGTTATGAACGTTTTACTTCTTCGCAATAGTAAACTGTGATTTATTGATTTACGTGCCTAGTTATTGAAAGCGTTTTCGGTGCTTTGATCATAGCTAAAATGTATTAAAAATAAGAGCTTTTAATTAGAGGAAGTATTATAGTTTATGCGGTTTTGTTATAGATCTTTGTTATATGTAAATCAGTGATAGAAACAACCGCTTATTATTTTTTGCATTTGGAAATTTTCGGTGGCATCTAAAAAACCACTTAGAATCGACAAACACTAATTGAGATTTTTTATTTAGATCTGTCGTAGCACTACATAAGTGCGATACTTGAGTACAGCTTAATAACATTATTTGTATCATTGACTTCGATCGCTAGAAAATTTCATTGAAGTTTGTTTATTAGAACTAAGGAGAGCGAAGTCAAGGAATATCTGGTTCAACTGGTTAAGGTAATGAAGTAAAAGCCTTTTAGCCTTACTCTACTGAATTTCAGAAATGTCCGGGTATGGTTTAACTAGTTTGACTAGATCTAATGAAGGTCAAGTATATATATGGGCCAGAATTTGAGTGTGCGAAGGTGTTCACTTAAAAAAGTCTGTCTGTATTTTTTTTTTTAAAAAAAATATAGTACTGGGTTATCAGGAAGGCAACCATATTCAGATGAAAAACAAATACGGGTATGTCCTCTACCCTTAAAAGTCAATTTGGTTAAACAATTAAAGTTAATTAGTAATTCGCAAGAGATGGAAAGAATTACTATAGTAATACTATCCCTTAGATTGTAACACAGGCAAATTTACCTGCGTATTTTAAAATTTTTAATAAAATTTTAAATATTGATTTTAGCCATATCTTTTCTAAGTAAAAAATATTCTTTAAGTTTTGTTTTAGTAACTTTGTTATAAATTTTTTTTAAAATCATTAGAAAACTTTAATATAATAAATGTTTAAAGTTCTTGTATTGGCATTTTTACTATTAAAATTTTTCTTTAGATTTTTTCAAATTTTATATGTTCCTGTCTATAAAAAAAATCTTTACTTCTAATACAAGTCTTAATTTTTACAAGTAAATCATTAAAGTTGCAATAATGAAAGTTGTCATCCTTTATATAAACTACAATATTGTCTTAAGAACTATAGTTCTAAAACTAAAACTAAATAAGATCGCAGAAAAATTGTAATAAAATTTTTTAAAAAAATTTTTTTTTAAAATTATCTATTTTCAGTTTATATGTAACTATAATTTATTTTCTTATAATATAAAAACTAATTTTGCAAAAAAGTAATCCTTATTTTCAAATATAATTGTACAAAGTTTTATTTAATTATTTTAGTATTTTAAAAAAGTAAATCAGAGCTAAAAAAGTGCAAAAACGCAGGCAAATTTGCCTGTGTTCTACTACAATCTAAGGGATATATACATGTGGGGATATTAAATATAATAAAAACAATTAATACCTATAATCTAGGGCCGGAATTAAAATTTCTCAATTCCTGTCAAGTTAACATCTTTTGTATTGCTAACAAAACTGTAGAGACAAGTTTTCTCTTTCTAATAGTAGTAAAATCATCAAAATTGGCCTAATATATCAAGTGATATTCTTATTTTTATTTTTATGATCATATAAAATTTCTTTGCAGATCTGCAAAGAAATTCCATATAGCCACAAAGACAAAAATAAGAATTCCTCTTGATATATTAGGCCAATTTTGATGATTTTACCACCATTAGAAAGAGAAAACTTGTCTCTACAGTTTGGTTAGCAATACAAAAGATGTTGGTTTGACAGGAATTGTGAAATTTTAATTCCAGCTCTAGATTATACGTATTAATTGTTTTTATTATTTAATATCCCCATTTCTATATATAGAAATTCTGTACATCTCTCGCGAATCACGAATTAAATGATTAATTATAATTTTTTTCAATAAAATAAAAAAAAAAAGACGAATAAAAAAAAATATTTATCAATCATTAAAGCTTTTAAAAAAAATTTAATAATTTTTCTAAATTAAGGGCATTCAAATTTAATTACTTGAATTTTATAACAAGAATTTAACATGACATTCAGCCATTAAATTTCATATATAAAATTTTATAAAAAATTAAAAAAAATTATTTATTAAAACATATAAAAAATCGTTATTTAAAGTTTCCAAATTTGACCATACTGGATAATGTAAACCAACCAATTAATTTTTGCATAGCCTAAATGTGAATGATTATTATAGTTTATTAATTTAATAATTAACCATAACTATTTATTAATATACTTACTTGATTAATCAAAAATGTTTATATGCGCATCCAATAATTTTTAATTTAAATTTATTAAAAAAATATATTGAAATTTTTATTTAAATTTTTATTATTTAATCGATATGTTTAAATTGAAATTTTATTATTTAATTGATATTTTTTATATTGAAAGTTTATTATTTAATCGATATGTTTAGATATGTTAGACATAATGAAAAATGAGAGTAAAGATATCATGTTTTTAATTAGTTTAATCTTATAAGATTTAATGCAATCAGTGAAATTCTCATTCGCACCATTCAAATTTAAGATAAGACCACCAATAGAAGCACTTCATTATTCAAAACGTGTTGAGAATAAATTTTCCACAAAAAAATAAACAAAGTTCATATAAAGTATTTTTACTTTTTTAACAATCACAAAGCAATTTATGCAATTTCATTGTACAATTTTCATTAATAATTATTGAAAACTAATCATTCTCATAGGTAATATGGAAAAATTGTTGATGATATCAATTCGAGTCTACTGTAAAATTTATTGATAATGTTTTACAATGTTACTAATTTCATTTGCATATATTTGAAAATAGCAGATAAAAAATAAGATATAGTTTTTAAAACTTGATCTTCAAAGCTTGAAGGTAAACATTTTATTGAAGAAAAATAAGGATACAAAGGCATTAGTTACTGTGTTTTAAACTTTCAAACAAATAAATAAAATTATATATACCTACCATAAATCGCTGTATACAAGACCCGGGTCTTCTACATTCCACCTATTTTAAAATTTATAATAGACCCGGGTCTAGTATACAGCCGAGAGTTCACGTTACTAAGAGGAAAACTTTGGAGAGTATGCACGTTTTGCATTTATAATAGGCGGTCCAAATATTTGAAAACCCCATGTTTGATTAATATAGATACTGTGATTCGCATCTGGGTATACTACGTGGTAGATCTACTATCATGGGGTCTTGTATACGGCTACTTACGGCAACGATTTTAAGATCTTAAATGAAATGTAGTTCTTTTTAAATGTTTAGACCGCATGTCATAAATACAAAGCGTGTATCTGGGATCTAATATAAGGTGAAATTTAATAAACTCAGGTTTTGTATACGGCAGTACAGTAAAACAAATCGCTCAATGTGATTGGATATCAACTAACTGATGCACCCTATTTGTGTAACTAAAATGTTTGGGGTGCGTTAATGATCTGCATGAATTCCAAAAATCTGCAGATATGTAATTAATTATCTAAACTATAATTGCACAGCATGAGCCAACATTTGCTAAATTTGGTCACGATTTAACTGTTGATCAAGTCGAATATTATCTTGAATTTCAAGAATATCCAAAGACTTCTTTAACAGGTATAGCAAGTGTTTACAATATTTCAGGCTGGGATATAAATGATGCTAAGAAAGCATTCAGAATTTCTAATATCCAATATGCTTATGGAAATCCTAGAAATATTCAATCAAAATGTCCATTTTTGGGTGTTCCAGTTCAAAAAACTTATTGATCTTGTCATAGTGTAAAAGTGTGTGAATTTGGTTTAACTACTCTTAATATTGAACACACATCAGTTAATTTTGAAAACCAATTATATAAAAGAATTTTGATGCAAATGAATTTTTTGTTAATAAATTTATTTAAAGTAAGCAAAGAATTATATTTAAATAATTTATTATTTTAAAAATTAAAAAAATTTTTATAATTTTAGTACATATGGGCAAGCATATAATACTCCGTGTTTTTATATTAATCCAACTACCAATATTCGTTGTAATGGAAAACCTGTGCTTAAAGAATATAAACAGATATATAATATATATAAATTGTTAAATATATATTTAACTTTATTAATTTATTTATTTATAAATTTAGATTGATAATACGACAACTATTCAAAAATTTATTGGATGTCAAAACTATCAATTTGGTCAAAAAGGACATCATTATATTGCAATTAGCCATTGTGTTAATATGGAGTATCTTGAACAACTATTTCAAGATTATACTTATTGCTCCAATAAAATTAGCGAAGAGGTATAATTAAATATAAATTTTTTTAATTTATTAACAGTTTTCCAAATTCTTCGACAACAAATTATTGTTGTAAATATTAATACTATATTTTAAATTTTAATTATATTTATAATAAATAATATTAAATTAATTTTTTTTTTATTACAATATAATAAATAGCACATCTTTACAAAACAGATACTCAAGTTTTAAAGGAAAAATTAATCAACAAAGGATCTTGTCCTATAAAATTTTATCATATTTTACCTAAAGATCTAACCAAATGTCCATTTATTGGTTCATAAACAAAACTCTCTTCGCTAATCATCTGGTCCAAATCGGGAGCATAATAAAAACAACAAATATTTACAATATAATAAGAAAATCTACTGACACAACACAAATTCCAACCGAGAAACACAAGGGATAACTAAACAAAAGCCTACACAAAGGAACCTTCAGCAAAACTAATTTCTAAACGAAATGAAGGAACTTTGGCTTTAAAGTTAACAAAACAACAAATTGCTCCTAAAACTAAACAAAAGTCAAACTTTTAAAGACCAGATACTATTAACTTTCAACAAGGAAGGTTTACGTAAAAGAAATAGATAAAGTTTATATTAAGTGAACTGCAAGATAGTGGTAACATAGTGAATACAAAAAAACTTACTGAATACCAAGGCATATTTAGAAAAATCTATTTTACCCTGAACTATTAATCAATCAGTATTACATAATCACAACAAATAGACAAAAAGTAAACAGACCAATAGATAAATTAAAAAAAACAGTTACTGTTAATATCCGGAGCTAGATTTTGGCTTTTAGCTAAAAATAGAACTGATGAATTAGATAAATTGATGATCATCTGATCTAAAAATAGATGCAGACAAGATCACACACAAAATCTGGTCTATTACTATACAATAGATCCTTCTCCGCTGCGCTCTGGACAACAAACACGTATCAACCCCATGACAGGAAGAATAATCAAGTCCAATCGATCGATCGAACATATAAATAGAAAAAACACATACAAAACGAAGTCAAACATGGAACATCTACAAACAAATAGAGCCATATCTAAAAAGTTCAGGAAATCAAACAAGACTTACTGAAGTAGAAAGGGAATGTTCTCAAGAAGGATAAATGTATCGCCACTTGGCTGGGGCTGCATAACCCAGGGCTAGTTACCATAATTAGAAAAGCTATTGAAGTATATAGTAACATAAGTTACAAGCAATTAGTAGGAAAACTTCTCACACAGGAAGAAGTAGAATTCACGAAATTTAGAGATAGAATAGAATCAAAATTAGACAATACCCAAGAGACAGCAGAGTTTAAAAATATAATAATACTAATAATAGTAATCATCACAAGATTCAAAGGATCCTAATAGATAACGAATGCGGTACAATGGATTATGGCCTAGAAGAAATCCAAAATATCAAAAAATCCAGAAAAGGAAAAGTAATACAAGAACCGCTATTAAACAACACATTCAAAAACTCAAACGAAGCACTAGGACACAATACAATTACTCAGAAAATAGAAATAACAACAGGGTATGAACAGTGTTGGAAATCATATGTTAACAGTGTTCACAGTAAACATAAATTTTTTCAAAAATCAATGTTTTTACATTTTATGTTCACATAGTATGAACATAAAAAATCAAAAATTTTATGTTTTATGTTCACATAGTATGAATATAAATTTTAATTTTTATAATTTTTTATTCATAATTTATTAATATAAAGATTATATTTACCATATATTTCAAAAATAAACTATATTTTTTGGACGATTTTGAACACAAAAAATCTGTGAGTAGTTTATTTTTAGATATAATCAACTTTTGGTCAATTGCAAATATTCATTATATTATAAAGTCTAAATTCTACTATGTGAACATGTTTATTTCTGATGTGAACATTATAAAAAAAAATTATGTTCAAAAAATCATAAAATTTTTTTTGAATTTCTAACACTGGGTATGAAGAGGAAATCCTAGCATCAGTAGTCACAAATCTCAAACCAAACAAAAGAAAAATAAATGAGACAACTATCGAAATACAAGAAGTCTCTAGTATCTTCCCAGAAACAAGGAAAAAAAACAAAGCACAAGAAGATATCTATAGCTCGGCATAGGCTCCAATTAACCCACAAAAGTATTTTATTAAAAAGAAACAGGAAAAACAGACATATTATTTTACTCTCTAGGATATCCCTTCAGATGTACAAGTATACAAAATTAAAAAGGCCTTAACCTACTACGGGGAGGCTTCAATTATCGAAATTCGCCATATTAAGAGTACAATAGCAGCTCACATCGAAGTCAGAACATATAACAATACTAAATTTGAGGCTATAAAAGAAGCCTGTCCATATACTTTGAAGACGGAAAAACTCTTAGAACTACATTAGGGGAATTCGAACGGAGCTTATTGAAAAACAGAAATGCACACAAGTTGTCACTTAGAATCATCCCAGGAACAGCAACAAAAGCAGCCTTGCTAAGACAACTGAGATCAGTAAAAGCTAAGGTGGTATACATTTCCAAAAACAGTAATGGTAATCAAAGGCAACGTGCTATGGTATATTTCAAAAATAAGATGGATAAGGAAAGAGCTGCTAGAAGAAACATATACTATTACGACACAAAACTAGAATGGGTAGCAGATAGGAAACATGAGGAACCAGTATCAATAAACAATTCTGGTTATAGTTCAACAAATCTTGAAACCCCAACGTAGCATAACAGTACCAGATCAGAAAACTTAAGAACATCTACAGTATCAAGAGATAACCAGAATATGGAACCTGAATCACATAAATTCAGTCAGTATACAAAAAAACAAAAAGGGAAAAAAGCAGTACACCTGAGCAACAAACTAAAAGAATCAGTATCAATACCACCTGAAAATAGTGTGCTAGTAAGCATTCTTGAAAAACTCGAAAGACTCAAAAACGAGAGAAGGGGAACTCTTCCCAACAGATCCTAACGAGTGCACCAGTTGATCAGGAGAATGGTGAAGGTCAAAAAGGCCTTCAAATAGCAACGGAAGCTCAGTTGCTGCTAAAACAGGACTTTTTGATTCTATAACATTAATAGTATTAAAAACAATATTACAAAAATGCTAAACTTAATCGATCATAGGTTTCAGTGGAATATAGATTGTATAGGAATATTGGAAACAAATATAAATAACAAGGAATTTCAACCTAATAGATTGGATATGAAGGACTATAGGTTTTTTGGCACTAGAGTAAAAATAGATAAGAAAAAAGGGTCGGGAGTAGCTATGCTAATTAAAAAGGAATGACAAAAATATCTTATAGAAGTTTCAACACCAGATAACTACTCCCTTAGGGCGACTTTTAAGTTTAAGCGACTAATCACAATAATTTGGATCCTATATATCCCTCCAAATGATACAGAAGACCAAAAGAAGATACAGCAGAGAGTTGTTCTTGATGATACAAAAAAGAAGGGCAATACAAAGTTAATAATAGGAGGTGATCTTAATGCTAGAGAAGACAAAGCCAAGAGGGTAGAAGACCAAGAAACAAATACTGATATAATATCAAAATTTGTATACTCTCCCCTTACCAAATGGCTAAAATGAACAGGTTTTACAGATACCTTTAGACTATTGAACCCACATAGCAAGAAGTATACCTGAACAAATGGCAAATATAGCTCAAGAATAGACTACATATGGGTGGACCAAGACACCAAGAGCCTAGTATGTAAAAGCGATATAGACGATATGAAACACTGCACAGGGGACCACTAGCTGATCTGAGCAAAGATCTTTATGAAACCAATATTGGTTACTAAATTCACAGGGTAGCAAAGAAGAGCAGATATCAAAGAAAGAAATATATTCCTCTACGATAAAGCGAGCTGAGAAAATTACAGAAGCTTGCTGGATAAATACGTCCTAGAAGACCTCAATAAGGAAAAGAAAGTAAAGAAGAATAAGATTAAGAACCAGCATAAAAATAAAGATGCAGAAATGCAAATAAATGAAGTATGGGAGAAACTAGTCCTCTAGATAAATAGAACTGCAAAGAAATCCATCCCATACAAGAAAGTCAAAAATATGGTAAAGGAAAAACAAAAGCTGGTGACTTGGAACCCTAGATATAGATGGCTGAAGGAGTTATGAAAAATCTGCAAGCAAGCAAAGGAAAACCTAGGCAATACAATAGATATATTTGAAGGAATTGAGATCATGGCTTTAATAGCTAAAATTAACAAACACAATGACACCTGTATCCCATATATAGACTCACACTGGACCCAGGATTAGCTTGACCAGGCGCAAACTTGGAGTAAAATAATAGAGAATAAGATGGTATCAGAACAAAGTTTAGAAAAAGAGAAGGAGATTAGAGGCTATATAGAAAGGAGGTTTGGCATAATCAGCAATAAAGAAAAGAGAATGCTAAATAGTATATTAGAAAGACCTTGGCAGAAAGTAAAAATCGAAAAAGTTCTCATTGATGATGAAGAAGAGGAGGGGGCACCCAACTTATTCATGAACCAGACAAAGTAAGAAAAGCAGTAGCAGGATACTTTGAAAACTAGTATAATTGCCCCAGCCACGCAAAAGGACAATCCTCACAGAAATGGCAACAAGAATACAATCCAAAGACCTGGATCCACGAGGATTGGTATGCCCCAGTACTTCAAGAGATCGAGCTGCAGGAGTAGAAAACGGCCATGTCTAAAACCTCAAATAGTTCAGCACCAGGGGCCTCCGGGATTGGTTACACTCTGCTCAGAAACATTGGACCTCGAACTAAAGAATTTATTATAAATCTACTAAACACAATTTTGAAGGAAGGAATTTACCCCAGAAAATAGAAAGTCGAGATGGCATTTCCTATACCAAAAATAGCTGAATGGGACCTAACTATGCAAAAAATGTGACCCATAATGCTACTGGAGGCGGGCAGAAAATGTTTCATTAGAATTTTACAGACCAGATTGAGCAAGATAATAGTAGAGAAGCAGATTCTTAAAGGCTTCACTTGGCGGGGCTCACTGGAGAAAGCACCCAAGAGCTATTGCATATTATAAACAACCTTATTGAGGAAGCAAGAGAAAAAAAAAAAGAGTTGTGAATTGTACTCCTTGATATTAAGAAAGCTTTTGACTCAGTTCAATTTGGGGGCCTCAGAGAAGCGATGAAGAGAATCAAATTTTCAACACAACTAGCACACCTACTAATAGAGCTCTTTAATAATAGAAAAATCAAAATAATTACAAAATTTGGTTTAACAGAGAGTATTCGAGTGAGAGAGAGTACTGACCAAGGTGAAGTGATTTTCCCCCTGCTATGGAGGATCTATTGCGACCCGCTTTTGGTGCACCTACAAAGGACAAAATTAGGTATAAAGATAAATCTGGAATGGCCCATAGATCCTAGAAAGGACCAGGTGAAGAATACTGAAATAACGGTTGCGGAGCTTGCCTATGCCGACGACATAGTCCTGATAGCAAAGTTCAAAGAAGAAATTCAAAGGATAATAGATATAGCAGAAGAATTTTTTGAAGTTAACTCAATAGAACTAAACCCCAAAAAAACCGAACTAGTAGTTTACGAAGGACCCCGGACATCTCTCATATAGGTCATAACTGGATTTTGGCCAATTTTGACCTAATTTGTTGAAAATGACAAAATCTATTTATTTAAATAACTTTTGATCCAGTGCTCAGAATTGAATGAACTTTTTTTGTTAGATGCGCCTCACTGAGAGCTTCATTTTAAAAAAAAGTTCATTCAAATTGGACTACTGGATGCCAAGATAATTGCCAAAAACTAATTTTTTGCTTTTCAAATTTCGGGAGAGGGGTTTTGCTGAAATGCGTAACGTATGACCTCTGTACTACATGTCTGGGGTTATGTTTACAATAATAAAGAAAACAGAAATACCCTATTACTATCATTTGGTAAGGGCAGATACAAAGTGATAGCAAAAAAAGAAAAAGATCTAACACGATACCTCGGAATATGGATCGCAGTGAAAGATTGTAGGAAAAGTATAAAAACAAGACTTAAAAGAGAAACAATAGAATTAGCTCATTTGATAAAGCCCAACGAAACCTCTATAGAACAAGTCAAATACATTAACAACAAAATACTACTATCTAGACTGGAGTACAAGTTAAATCTCATTCTTCTTAACAAACAAAAGTGCGAAAGAATACAAAGCCCAATAGTACAGGCGGTAAAATGGAAAGCAGAGTCGAAAAGGACCATAGCAAACCCCCTTCTATACCACCCAGATATACTAGGTCTCAAATCACTTTGGCAGAGCACTGCGAGCACTCAATAACAAAATGGCTAATCAGGCTGAACAGTCCAAAACTTGCAAGGGAGACAGGACCCAGAGCAATCTATAAACAGCTAACAATTTTAAAAAAATTGTTATATATTTCTTAAAAATGAGAAGGGGTTTTCTAAATATCTCTGGTCAGAGGTATATAAGTTATATACCTCTGGCCTATCAACCAATCAAAATATCGAAAAATCACGTGACCTAAACATGTGACAATTAGAGTTCCAAACCGGTTATAGTAAACTGGGTCACCTGTGTTAAAACGGGTGACCCGGATCACTGATTTGAAACCCATGTCAAATCGGTTGGTATGTTAATTCATGTCGAATAATCCAGTAATTCGTTCTGTATATTAAATCATGTCGCTTCATTTAATAGCAAAGTCTACTTTATTGCTATTTGACTCGAAACTTTACTTTGAATTGACTGAGAGTATATGACTTATTAACATTTGCCTTAACAAAAACGAATACCTTTACAGGGCAATTATTTTGTTGTTTCACCTTATTGATATTAGATATGGATATTTTGCAAATTCACAAAGTTAGAGTGCATGATTTCATTTAGTTTTGCTTTATCTCTACAATCTTACAGATAAATTACTGATTTTCAACTTTTAAACCAGCGACTTGTCAAATTTCTAGTATTTGTTTAAGAAATTCATGAATTTATATTATCGTGATTATTATTCTAAACGAAAGAATAAACTGTAAATAGTAAATGTTTGTTTTTTATTTTTATTTTCGCATTATCAATATGTGACAATCATTCGTTGATTCAAAAATGATTCTGAACTGGCAGGAATCAATAAATGACATATAACATATATATAACCCGTTTTCATCTGGGTCACCCGATTTCAATTCACACGGGTGACCCGGGTAAAGAAATTGCATCCGGTTCGGAACTCTAGTGACAACACGGCCCAAATACAAATATTTCCGAGATCAGATCAGAAAATCTGATTGGAAAACAGATCGAACTAAAAATTTTGAACCAATTAAATTGCAAAATGCGAGGATTGTAAAAGTTCTATCCTTACTAGTCTAAGTACTGTATTTTTCGCATAATAACGCTTATGTGCGGTATTTCGAAAACAATAATATATATGGTTTCGAAATGACGCCCATACGTGTCCCAAAATACGCGCAAGTGGCAACTAGTCTTTAGCTTAAAATAATGCGCATGCGCATACTCGAAATCACGCACATGTACTCAAAATAACGCGCAGGAGAGCGTTATTATGCGAAAATACAATATAAGAATCAAAATGACTCTATAATGATTTGCTGTGGTGACATAAGAGATATTGGAATAATCATAAAAAAAATTCTATGGATGATATGCGAATAGAATAAGCGTCAATTTTTGGTAGGTATTGATTAACAATTAATGATTATTCGTCTTACTAGCCCTGTTTACTTCGTCATTAAGTATGCAAACCGCAAATTGGTGGAATTGGTCTCAAATTAAAATCTTTGAGAGTTCGACTGAAGAAAGTCAATTGAACTTCAAAGTTAGCGTGATGATAGAGAAGGGAATGAAATCAAAACTAAGAGAAGGATGGGGTTGCTTGCTGATAAGAGCGGTTTTTTTTATTTAACCAGCGAACTAAAACTGGTCGTCGTTATCAAAAAAAAAATTCATTGTTTTCTTTTTTGTATAGCGCATCAAAAATTTATCAAATTTTTAACAGAATTCTAATGAATAAAGAAAGAGTCTAAGCTGGACTGATCCCCAAATTTTGTTTCATTATGTTTAATAAATTTTTTTGATTGGCATCACCGATCACAACAATATTTAGTTCGCATCACTTTACTTTTTTTTTTCAAGGGTTACCTGTCTATTTCTCAAACCACGATCACTTTGTAATTAAATAAGTTAACTGTAATTAATGGTAGATAGTGGTGACTAACGGTAATGATCGAATAATACAGAGTTATATTAGTTCTGTACTGAAATGATTATTTCGCTTTGCTAATTCTACTGACTATTGTGATAACATTAGAAATTGGTTAAATTAGCTTGTATTGGAATAATCATGGTTTTTATAACAATTCTATGGGCTGCCGTCAATAGAAATCAGGCAGATTAGCATTCTGAAAAAATTAATGCCTTAGCTTTCACAGCTCATAGCTCAATGAATTCCGAAGCTAAAGACCTAAGCTTTTTTTTTGACTACTAAATGATGTTAATAGCTTCAAAATTCACCGAGCTATGAGTTGTGAAAATTAAGGCATTAATTTTTTTTAGAATATGGTGGCAATTTTTTGCAAAGTAACAATTGTCTGTCATGTGCCGCTTTGTGGCACATGATAGCCAATTGTTACTTTGCAAAAAATTGCCACCATATTCTAAAAAAAATTAATGCCTTAACTTTCACAACTCATAGCTCGGTGAATTTTGAAGCTATTAATATCATTTAGTAGTCAAAAAAAAAGCTTAGGTCTTTAGCTTCAGAATTCATTGAGCTATGAGCTGTGAAAGCTAAGGCATTAATTTTTTCAGAATGCTAATCTGCCTGATTTCTATTGATGGCAGCCCATAGAATGATTTACTGCAAAAAAATTCTGTTGCCTTACCTGCCAAAGTAGCATAAGTGATTTAGATAGATAGGATGATGTTAATATTGGAATAATCGCTATTGATCATTGTAAAATTTCAGTTATCATACTTACCAGCTATTCAGTGTAAAAATTGTTTTGTGATCTTTCACTGTATTTACGGGTTAAGTTTTGTAAAAAAATAAAGAAAATGAATTGTGGAGGTGGTTACCATGGCGATGATGGATATTCTTCTTGTTTAGGAAGTATACTACCGGCGATATTATCAGATGCTATTTAAATTTCATGCAGATTTATCAAGATTAAAATAAATTTAATTTATAAAACTTCTGTTTTCAACAGAAAAAAATTGCACAAAATCAATATTGTCACATCTCATGTGATCTCACATCAAATATTATCGCGGGGCCACTGCTTACAGACTTCATTTTTTTTAAAATTGAATAGTACCCGTGAAGGACCAGGTACCATATGGGATATACTATATTAAATGCAGTGAACTTTATTCGATAAAGAGACTGGTAGAAAAGGTAATAATCAGGTTTTAATTATGAGGTAAGAATACTGTAAGCAGTGACTAATATAGTAATAATTCAAATCAGCAATGTCATCGAATATTTGAAAATAACAATAAGTTAGGATTTGAATAATTCACATTTGAATAAAATGATTGGACTTTGTGCAATTCACCATTTAATAACATAATTCCATACTTTTATTTTTTTTCACTTGTAATACATCATGCTTAAAATCTTCAGACCAAAAAAATTATTTGAAATATATCGTTGCACCATTTTGTTATTTGGAATCTAGTCGATAAGCATTAGGCTGATATGAATTTGACACATCGGGTATATTTTTTTTCATTTATTAGGTAGATCGTGAGTGTGTAAAGTGTAAACAAAGCCGATTAGTTTTTGTCACATAAATAAATTAAAAAAAAGACTTTACCTTAGGTAATATTATTACGAATGCGCTTTCATAAGTTAGCATTCCCATTCTTATTTTGGTTCCGGGTCAGGACCACTTCAAAGTGCTTTTTTGGTCGGCCTCGCTTCGTGGCTGGCTTAAATTGACATCATCACTTTGGTTCTGGGTCAGGGATACTTCAAGATTCTTTTTTGGTCGGCCTCGCATTTTTTTTATTACAGGTATATTCTCTTTTTCGCTTCTAATTCTTTCCTTTTTTGGTCATCCAACAGCCTTGCTTTTTATAGGGTTGTTGATTATTGGAAGCTCCGGGGATGCCGAAGTATTCTCATGAGTTGAAACAAGATTATTGTCAACAGCATATAGTGCCTCTAAATACTTCTTGAGGTATGACGTAAAATCTGAACATTTATTGGGGTCCATTGCAATCTTGCTTGCAATTTCTCCTGACAGTCGATGTATACGCATAAACCGGATTCGAGAGTCATCTTCGCCAAATGATTCATGTGATGTTAAAATTCCTGGAGCTTGTGATTGTGAACATCTATAAAAATTGACATAGTCTTTCGCTAGCTCCATTTCGGGTGGATCTTTTTGCCAATGTTTTGGAAAGTGAACAGGATCGAGATAAGCGAGAGAAAGACGAGCTGCAACTGCAAGAGAATGGCGACATACTATCCCGGTGAATTCGAGATTACGGCAGCTACAAGAGAATACACGGCCATCATAGAAGACCCGACGTATAACATCAGGCCTTTTGTAACATGACAATTCGAAACAACGCGTTTCATCATTATCTGTTGTCTCTTCACAAGCAAATGCGTCTTTTGCACTCCACTCAGCCTCAAATTTTTTCCAAGCATACTGTGTCAGACAACTAGTGGCTTGATTTTCAATAGGGTTTGAAAAAGTCATAGGGATGGGGTAAACAAGCTCTTTATAGGCGGAAATATGCTTAGCCTCTTCACGAAGATCAAGTGCACGTTCAAATGCTGCTAGAAATTCTGTGAGCCTTGTTTTACAATTAACAAACCCCTTCAACAGACTGTTCATTGACTCCCCTCTCTGTGTCGACGACATATCAGCGAAAAAATACTCCTTTAAATATGCCAGGGCCCACCGTTCACGCCACCGACTAAGAACTTCAAGTACGATTTTGCCTCGGCGTAGTCATCATTTTCTATTATACAACTCCATTGCTCCTCAAACTCGCTTTGATCAATATAATGATTTAGACATTTCATAAGATTCGCGTGAAACATATTATACTTCTTTCCAAGTTTAGAGGTCATGTTGGACCTTATATTCTTTAACATATGCCAGATACAAAGGCCGTGCTTGGTACCATGCTTATTTGTAAGGACGGAACGATTAGCATCGGACATTGCAAGGTCGTTGTCCGTAAGAATAGTACAGGGCGCAGTGCCGAAAATACGAATGAAAGCTTCGAAAAGCCATTCAAAACTTGATGACATTTCATCTCGAAGAAGTGCACCAGCAGCGCAATAAGAAAGACTGTTGTTGGTGACACCTGTAAACACACCAAAAGGCATCGAGAAATAATTGGCCATATAAGTGTTATCATATACGATCGTGTCATGAAAACGCATGTATTGTCTCTTTTGTATCGCATAAACCCAGATTACATGTTTCAACTAATTGTTATTGTCTAATTCAAATTTATAAGAAAATTCCAGGTCATTGTTATGATTCTGTTGGAGGAGGAGGAGGAAATCGTGAGCTTGAAATTCACCACGGGCCATGCGATCAGCATCAATCAAATTATACACGTCTTTTATTACCCATGTCTTTATAGCTGGTCCATATTTTACTGTAAAAAGAGATTGGATTTGTGGTATTGAAATTCTTGCTTTTTTTAAAGTAAAAATTTCCTCTTTAATGAAAGTTGGTATTTCGCGGTTATTTAGCGAAACATGCATAAATTTGGGTGGAATAAGTTGATGATTATATTGGAGATTAACTTGCGAAACATAATATTTATCGTCTTCAGGGTTATAGTTAAGAGGAACGGACCAGGGGCAGTTACATTTTTTTGATACTTTGTTTCTGCTTTTCTTACTCAGGTCTTTTCTAGATTTGTATACACCAGAGCGATCACAAGCAAAAACTTGAGTAGTGCGCAAGCCATTGCTACGATTGTTACCCTTTAAGAAAATTGCTTTAAACACACTCGTTTCAGCGTATTGATCAGCAACATATTTGAAGGCCTCAAGGGAGGCATAATTCTGACCATGCTGAAAAAACGAGTTACTTAATTCCTCAGGTCCCAATGGGGGTTCTGATGGGGATTCAGGTTCTGATGGGAATTCAGGTTCTGATGGGGATTCAGGTTCGTATGGGGTTGCGGGTTCCGATAGGGCTTCAGGTTCCGATAGAGCTTCAGGTTTCGATAAGGCTTCAGGTTCCGATAGGGCTTCAGGTTCCAATAGGGCTTCAGGTTCCGATAGGGCTTCAGATTCAAGTGGGGTCTCAGGGTCCAATATGTATTCAGTTTCTAGTTCTTAAATATTAAAGACGGCTATTAGCTTTACATAAAACATTGTGTACAGTGTTGGCATTGGACGTATGTCCAATGCCAACACTAATAGTGAATATATTAGCAAAATTAAGAAAATTACATTCCACCAAAGATTTAGATTGGTTTTTGGATTTTCATTTCTTGTAAATTTTGCTGATTGAATAACATTAAACTGGTCAAAATCTTACCATGAGTAAGTCGTACTCGTGACGCTACTTCTAGTTGCATACTGGCCGTTGTTAACACAATTTTCTTTCAAGTCCAAAGACTTTAGTTTAATTTCTGTAGCTTATTTGAGTCGACTCAATTTGAAAGATTTGGCTTTCGTTTGGTCTTATGATTCTAAGTTTAAAGATTCCAAAAGATTAAATTTTTTTTCCTGATGTTATAACGAAATGTTCTTAAAGATTCATATATAGGTACGATTTAAAGAGAGACAAATGCTTTTCTGATTTCTTTTGCTAACGGGTGCTGTTTAAGTCACTTTTTGATGACTGTATATGTGAGGGTGTTAGTGCAGAAAAAACAATTCTTTGTTTTTACTGTAGCACAGATGCCAAGTATGATAATCAGTATGTACGTACGTGCGGGCTCTGCGTATCACATGCGGAATTACACGCAGATTTCAGGTGTGCCCATCTTGTACTCAGAAATGATCAGTTTTTAGATCAGAGGTATTGTTCGATGTCAGGTTATTGACTGAAGCTTTGTCACATGATATTTGCGATTTTTAATTGGTCCACGGGCCAGAGATATATAACTTATATATCTCTGGTCAGAGATATTTAGAAACCCCCAAATGAGAAAGATTTACAAAAAAACAGTCAAAAATAAGCATTAATATTACTAAATATAGAAAAGATCTACACAAAATAGTTAAAAATAAGCAAAAGCAAATTGTCACCTATCTATGTATAGCTCGGGGTCCTGGAGAGACAATAAGACTAAAACTTAAAATGGCGCAACTGGGCCTGCTTTCCATGGAACCAATTTGGTTATTAAATGAGGATTTAATAAACGAAGAAAAATGGCTAAATAACCTAAACGCTGCAATATTAGATACAGCTAAGACTCTAAAGATCTTAGTCGAAAGCAAGTTAAGCAAAAATGAGTGGAGGATCATGCATCCACAAAATCCAGATAAAGAGATCAAAAAAATCCTGAACGAAAATGGAAGGCATGGAAACATGCAAAGTATCAAAAAATTAAAAATCTGGTACCTCGAACAGATTATAACAAGCTAGAATTAGAGGTTGAAATTGAACATGATATGACCGATTGCTTGGTCAAATCGGTCATGATCGATCACGAATTTTTTTGTTCAATCTTAATCGATCAAACTCAATAATTGATCATAGCCATTTGATCGATTATAATCGATCAAAAGACTATGATCGATCATAAAGTTTAATCGATTACAATTAGAGATTTGAACTTGATACGTTCGATTTCAAAAGTTAGTTTGATCGATTATAATCTTTTGATCGATTACTGTTTAAATTAATATCGAATAATGCAGATCTTAAAATATTTCAATAAATATTATCATAACCTTTAATCGATCATCAATAAAAATGATTATAACCTTTAATCGATCATCAATCATATGCATAACCAAATCAATCAATTATAAATATTAGAGGTAGTTGCGTGACTGCATCACGCAACAATTTTTTATAAAACCAACTTTAAACTTACCTCTAACAATGGCTAGAATTAATTTTCTGCCGTAATTAGCTGAAGCTTATCATAGAGATCGAACTTGATTTTAAAGTTTTGGAACCGGTTTTATACAAATTTTGATTCGATAATCCAAAATTTATTGGTTTTTGGTATAGGGATTGGAATCCGGCATTGTTTAGTTACAAACCAGTTCGTCTAAGTTTTGGAAACCGGTTTTTTTAAGGATTTTAAATCCAGATTTATTGGTTATAAGAATCTTAAATTAAATTTTACTGGTTCTGGTATATAAACTTAGGGATTGGAGTATTGTTTAGTCTGAAAAAACTAGTATTGCGCTACTACGCCACTCAGCTACTGAGAATGCCTAATACGATTAAGGTAGAATTAACATGACTATGACAATACAATTATGAAGGTAGGTGACAACTTAAAGAATTATACAAATATGGAAATGAGGAGACGAAGAAAAATTATTCATTACACTAGATTTCCTGTTTCGCTTAAACTGATCATGTATATATTTTAACCAAAAGAACCAAAAAAAATAAAAAAAAAAGAATCCCATAAAAAAATTAAACATGGATGGTCCATCAGAACCTGTGAATCATGACGATACTTCAGTAAGTCCAAGTGCAAATATAAATGAAAATGACTTGAATTGTGTGGTCATACCAGAAATTAGTCTGCGAAAAAGAAAACTATACACTGATGATACTAGTGGAGATAATGTGTCAGAATTAAGCTCAGAAGAAACGGTGCCTACTGGTCTAATTATTGGGACCTAGTAAAAAAAAAAAAGGGAAAGGAAAAGGCTACTGTGTCAGCTGCAGTTTCACATTTCCAGCTACGAAGACAACCTCCTGATCCTTTTTGTAACCGTGAGCTAAAAACAGCATCAGGAACGAAAAATGTATTTGATATAATGCGCTTTCAAAAACAGAAAAATGCAAGAATTACTGATCATAATAATGCACCAAATGTATCTGTTGGATTAAGTAATACTACCACAAAAAAGAAGGCTGATGGATCCTCAATTCGCAGCCCTGCTTGGAAGTGGTTTATATTAATAATATTCAACATAGTGTGTGTAATATTAAAATGGTGGATGGAAAGGTCTGTGATATAAAAGTAAAGACTGGTGATTCAACAATGGCATCATGGAGGCATCTAAATCTTGAGCATGGATATACTAAATATAGTGTACAACAAGTAAGCTTTTTTTCTAAATTTTTTCATACCGTATAAGCGCAAAATAGCGTTATTTTGAAAATTAAAACCTTCAAAATAGTTTGGATTCAAAAAAATCAACACATTTATTTCGAAATAATGCACATTAGGCATATCCAAAATAACGCCCAGATCACATGCATATGGGCTTTATATTCATGTTATATGGTATAAATCTTTATTCCACAGGTTTTATGTAACAACCGGTGCTTTTTTCATTTGGTTATTGCACGGGATTGTACGTCAGACACTGTGAAATAATATAGTTATTGTATAGATATATGAATAACCCGTGGCCATTAGCCACGGTTATTCACTACATACCCATACAATAACAAGTATTTAACTAGTAGTATAAGTCGATTCGACTTAGTCGACTCTTGATAAAATAGAATCAAAGAGAATTGATCTCAATCGTTACATATTAGGGTGATTCAAAGTTAACTTATTTCAAAAACAAGAAAGAGTTTAAAAAGTCCTATTTCTGGTTTGAAATTTTGAAATCAGAAAATAAAATAGATGTTATTCGAAGATAAATAAGTATCCTTAATATATAAATAAGCTTACAAATTAAAATAATTAAGCTTACAAAATACTGATTTCAAAATAATTATATCGTTAATTTAATCACTAAATCCTGAGCATTAGGTTTGAATCACCCTATTACGTTATAGAATTTTTAATTAAAAATATATGTTGCGAATAAATTTGGAATTAAGTATGATTTTAGATCTTAAAATGGGCGTAAATAAAATTTATTAAATACTTTATATCTTGAATTATTTCCTTGATCGATTTGATTGATCAATTATTAGATCAATATTTATATTTTATTATTTAGTCAACTAAGCTAGTTAAGCCGATTTTTATAATATCGACTCAACTATTAATATTACTTTTAACTTTTTTTTTTATAAGCTAAGCAGAAAGCAAACAACAATAACAAAAGCATTTGAAATTTCTTTAGCAAAACCGCATAATACAACTGAACAGGCTATTCGTGACAAGGCCATTACTGAAGTTATTGTCGCGCAAAATTTTTCACTTTCTTTTACAGAAGAAAAAATGTTTAAACATTTTACAAAAATTGTAGATTCACGATAGATTGTACTAGGCATAGGAAAAATTAAAAGTCTTATCGATGAAGGATTTAATCAAATTAGCTCCTGCCTGCAGCATGATTTGCACCAAGCTGAAACTGTATTGTTAACTGCAGATTTGTGGACAGTGTATTCGCATAAAGGTTACTTGGGTATTACAGCAGCATAGATCAATAAAAATTTTGAGCTAAATAATGCTGTTTTAGCAGTTCTTTTCTTTGATATCCCCATATAGCTGATGCAATTGCGAAATGTATTGAGGATGTTCTTGAGCATTGAGATTTGAAAACCAAAGTTTTCTCGATTACGTCTGATAGCGGGGCTGAAGTCAGCTTGTAATAAACTTGGTATAAAATGGGTTCCGTGTTCCACTCATATCTTAAATTTGATTGTACAAAAGGGGCTCTTGCCTGCTAAGAAGCTAATTACTTGGATGAACTATCTAATTACATTTTTTACTATGCCAAAACAGAGTGAACATCTTGAGGGGGTACAAGAATCAATTCAAAAGCAACAAAAATCAAACCAAGAAAAGGTAATTTAAATATAAGTGGCCTAATCACATTAAATTATTGTAAGCGATGAAATTTGAATTTTTATACATACCATATAAGCATAAAATTAAGCCTATTTGCATGTTAATAAACTATTTTTGAAGTTTTCAATTGTTAAATAATACCCACGTGTGTTATTTTGTGCTTATACAGTAAAAAATTTTTTTTTAAAAAAAAAAATTTTTTTGCAGTAAAGATTTGAAGCTTAATTTAATAATATAACGAATTCTCTAGATATCTGCTATAGTGAAAATTACTTTTTCCAATTTGATATTTCTTCATTAAATTTTAAATAAAACCTTTATATCTTAATTTAATATAGATACTAATACCATTACAATTAGACTACTCGCGCGGTTGCTGGTATTATTAATATTTTAAAACCATTTAGCGACATAACAAATTACATTTTAGGTAGTTTATATTCAACAATAAGTATTATTTATCCAACTATAAGTACTCTTCATAATGCTTTACTAAAAGAATATGTAGATGAGATATTAGTATTTATGATACAGATGAAATAGATCTTGATACAATGGATGATATTAGCGTGTTTGACCTTGAGGAGGTATCAGATGAAGATAAAGAATTTGAACAAATAAGATCACTAGCTGCAACTACCAATTTGGTTGAACGCATTAAAAACATAATGTTCAAATTATTTGAAAGGTACTATAAGGTAAATTTTTAATGTATTTATTGACAAGTGTCCTTGGGGTGTACAGTGATAGCAAAACGATTTGACCATCACTGATCAACATAGTTAATGCGTATAATCAATTTTTGAAATTCAAATAATGCTGCAGAGCCTTTTTTTTTCTTAAAAAAAAACAAAATGGCTCTGTATCCAAAAATAATATATTTTTTATTTGATTTCGAAAAGTTTACACTCTAGGGCAAATATTTATTTATTTATTTATTTAGTTACATGAATAACATTAGTTTGATGATGACAAAATATTATTTCTCACAATGGCAATTGATCCAAAATGCAAAAACTTTGAATATGAAGGTGCTATATTAAAGGATCAAGATTATCTTAGGTTAGAATATGATCAAATTATAAGGATGAAGGTCTTGGATCATCATCAAGTAAAGCAGCACTTAATTTATCTGGATCGTTCATATCAATGGTTTTTATGGCAGTTTAACAAAATACAACACACAAAGATGAGGTTGATCAATATCTCATGATGGAAATGATTGGACCTTTAGACAATCCCTTACAGTGGTGGGCAGATCATAAAAATTCACTTCCAAAAACAGCAAGTATTGCGCAAAAATTTCTTGAAATTCCATTGACTTCAGTTTTTTGTGAACGTCTGTTTTCTCAATATGGAAATGTAATGACTAAAAAAAGAACTCAATTGTCGCCACAAACATTTAGTAAATTAGCTTTTTGCCATACAAACCAAGATAGATATGATACAATGTTTCTGACTATTAACTAAGGAAACGGGCTATATAGAATTTTTTAGACTCGCTACGTAGCATAATTCTGGTTAGTTTGTATAATGCTAGCTTTTGATGTTTTATAGTTATGCATAGTTAGCAAATCCGATATTTTTGATTTTAAATAAATACACAATTATTATACAGCTTTATTGCAGTTCAGAATCATATGCCTGTAGGTTCCAAAGATTAAAACGAATTTAAAAAAAAAAGAGAAAAAAATTTAAATAATAAAAAATAAATAAAAAACAGGAGGATAAAACTATCTGCACTATTGTTATATTTAGCCTACAATTCATTTTTCTTCTTTTTGTTCTTTTTGAGAAGGATTTCTTGTCAGCTTTCCAAACTTTTTTTATCACCGCTATCATTCTGATATTCGTTTTTCAACTTATTCAACAGATTTTTTTGGGTATCTTTGTCATTGTCAAGTATAGCTTCCATAGCAATTGACACTTTATGATTGATAAAATTCTTTTTCCATTTATCACTCGCCCATAATGTAGCGGAGTGTGCAGTACACTATGAAAATCAAAACTATGTGTGGTATCATAGAAAATTTTAATATGACAGATTTTTAAGTGATCATGCCTTTATTAAATAATCGATGCATCTTATATTTAAAATGAGTCACATTGTTTTAGATGCACAGCTAGCACTTTTTTTTTCTTTAAAAAATTTCAATACAAATCGACTCACACTCCTTATAACTATAAAGTTATAGAGTCTTTTTTTTATTATATACAGTAGAATTTTTTTCGAAAATGCTTTAATTGCACTTTATATAGATAGTCGGATAAATTTTTTATATAAACTAGTAAGTTTGATTGGTCAAATGAAAATTTCGCTCTGTAATCAGTTTGCAGGTGCTTGTCATTAATCTTTCTGAAATTTCACTTTGGGATTAAGCTGTACATTTAATTAAACAAGTGTTTCGTATAAGTGTCAGATTTCAATTAAATCAATTGATACATCAATATTCAGTATATTCATTATAATATGAACCACACATAGTTTTGTTGTACATAGTGTACCGCACACCTCAATGATGCAGGGTAAGTTTGGGATATTGATGAAAGGGGTGATATTTTTAAGAGTTAGATGTATTGAGTAAGGGTTAGTGTTTAATTGTGTAAGTATGAGGTAACAGGGATTAGCTTTTAAGAAAGATAAGGACAAGAATTGTTATACCTCTTTTGTCTCTCAACACAAGTTTAGCTTTGTAATTAAGCGCCTGCTAACCCTCCTCGAGATCTTTGTGGATATGAAGTACTTTTGTGAATTAGTCTGTGGTGTGTGTGGAACCCAGGTAATTTCTGCAGATTACGGGACCAGAGTTCATGGTCATGTGTTGAAAAGGGGTCAAATGACAAATCGTGTCTTGTAATTTCAAAAAAAATTTATTAGTCATTACTTCATATTGGCAGTCAAGGTCTAAAATATAAACTAAGTTGATGTACTTAGCCTGCTTAGTTAATTAATATTAAAATATTGCACATTTTGAATTTTGAGCCATTCCATTGTCTAACTCTTAAAAATATCGTACATTAACATTTTGAGCCATTCCATCTAATTGTGCGTATTATACACATGCTGCACATGACTTGTACATGTTAATGTATATTAAATCATAACAATAAAAGTTCTAATTGTGTATGATGAACCTAGTGCACAACCAATTAAAGACATAGCCCTTTGGCTAAGAGCTGCTAAACAATTGTTAATTTCCCAAATTTTAGTTCTTACTTGGCTGTCCTCTTATATAGTTTATTTCAGTTTGCATTCAAGCTAGAGAACTAATATTAATGAGTAAGAAATATTTAAATAAATATTTAACTTTTACGTAACAATTACAAAACAATTATTCGAATTGACACTTTTTTTTATTAATTTTAAGCCATCCGATCAGTGATTTATTTCATTCATATACGATATGATCAGTCATAAACTATGACCGATCCAACAATTTGACAGATTAAGTATATTGAAGGTAACAATTACAAACCAATTATTCAAATCGACACTTTTTTACATTAATTTTAAGCTATCCGATCAGTGATTTATTTCATTCATATACGATATGATTAGTCATAAACTATGACTGATCCAACACTTTGACCGATTAAGCATATTGACCAATTAAAATCTATGATCGATTATGATCGGTCAAACGATTTTGACTGATTAAATAATCAAACAATTATAATCGATCAAACAATTTTGATCAATCAAACGATTTTGAACGATCAAACTATTTTGACCAATCAAAGCACATAACCGATCATAGATCGATTTATCTTGCACATGTTCGATCATGACCAATCACAAAAAATTTGACCAATTCCAACCCCTAGCTAGAATTACAGCTTACTAACCTGACAGCAGATCAAGAAGATTAGAAATCATTTGACCAAAGGGAGAATCCCAAACTGGTTCTGAGCCCTAGAAACAATAGTGTTATTTAACAAGAAATCGAGAGAAGTCAGACCAGAGTTTCAAATACTCACAAGTGACAAAGGTCTCATGATACAGGAAAAAGGAAAAAGAATCTCAACAAGATGCTCGAAGAAGAAATAGATTCTAGGTGGCGACAAAAAGAAAAATAGGTCTATAATAGGCAGAATTTAGAACAAACTCCCTGATTTGCAAGTTGAAATTATAGAATGGGAGGAAGAGGATAAAGAAAACTAGTCTAGCCCTGGAAAGAGAAACACTACAAAGAAAATCAAAAAAAAGTCAAATCAGAACACGATATTGCGAAGTCACAAGGAGCTAAACAATATTGACAACTGGGTTAAGAGAGAAACAGATAGCTGGTGATTACTAATGGACCTGGATAATTTAAAAGACACGGTAGACCAAACATACTACAACAGAGGAATGAAAGAGAAAGCGCCTTGATGATAGTTGAACAATTAGAGACCTGGGACATTATTAGCATAAGAAAAACAGTCTTTAGTATAAAGAAAAGACAGGAGCTTGAGGAAGCCCTGTCTTTAATAAAAGTATTAAAAATCCCACTTTCTATATGGACGGCTTACTTGGCAATATAGGAGGGAATGGTTGTAAGGCAGGTTATAGTGTAGTACAAATAGACAAAGAAAATAGAATAGTTAGGGAAACTAAAAGTAGAAATGAAGGGTGGTTCTCCTCAACAAGAGCAAAACTAACAGGAATACTAGAGGCAATACTAATTTCCCCCACATCAAGTTCTGTTGACATATATACAGATAGTCAAGCAGCAATTCAAAGCATCGAAGGTTTGGATAGTTTAGAAGTCCACAGGAGTTGGTATAAGATTAAAAATAGTGGATTAGTAGGCAAAATTAAGGAAAACATATCAGGTAAAAATTTGAAATTAACTCTTCATAAGGTAAAGGCGCACTCAGAAAAATTACTAAACAAGAGAGCTAACTTTCTGGCGAAGGAAGCACTATCCTTACCTAAATGAAGACAGAAATCACGAAGGGTTTTCTCTATACCCCGTTTGGCAAGAATTTCAAATCGAGGTCCCGATAAGAAAATTTATCAAAAAATTAATAGACACATATCATAAAGCTGAATGGACGTTTTTTAGATACCAAAAAAATGAAGCGCATACTAGAAGGGATGAGAATAAGGACTGGAAAACCTTCAGAAAGTTCTGGCATAACATCCGTAAAACTAAAGTCCTTAATAAAAAAGACAATAAAAAATGAGTTTTTATATTGAAAACAATTAATGGATCTCTCCCTACTTTGGCTAGGACCAAACCAATCTATACCAAAGTGCTATTTGCCGGAAATGTACTGCAGAAGAAGAGACATCAGATCATTTGGCCTCTTGCTTTTTGGATGAAGAAATTTGGAACCTAGAGAAGACTGAAAAACCAAGAAAATCTGGTCCTCCATCACAAAATATTTTAAGCAGATATACGATTAAAATTAAACGTTATATATTGATTAACTTGTTATAAATCGATATATATCAAAAATCGATTAATAACGAAAAATAGGCAAGTAATCAATATAAATCAATTATTGATTATCAGCGAACTAATCAAAATTGCTATATATCGATTATTGTGTTATTAATCGATAATTAGCATTATACTTTAATTTGGATATATAAAAAAAAAAAAAA
>QKWP01000054.1:147899-164364 GCA_003550325.1 Gigaspora rosea | reverse complement strand
GGGAACTTTAACACAAAAAAAAAAAAAAAAAGAAATTTATTGTAATTTTGTAACAAATATTAAAAGGCCAGACAAATATTTATAGCGAATAGTATCACAACATTAGTATAGATTGTGCAATGATCGATAATATACTAACTTTTTTTAAATAAGCACAGATGTATTTTCGTGACCAATATTACCAACTATGTCAGTGTGAAGGTAAATTTTGCCACCCTAGTAATTACTGCGGCTACGAGGTAACATGGTTTGTTATTCCAAAAATCTTGGAAGTTATTTGATGTTTTCAAGATAATGCTGATCTCCAGGTTCTTTAGTACAGTCAATACTGCCTAATTGCATGGCATCTGTCAGGGACTATAGATAGTACATGCATTTAAGCTATAAGAACTATTTTTGTGTAAAGAAATTTTTTATGCATTTAGAAAGTATATGCAATTAGGCAGTATGCATTTAGACTGTATCGACTGTAGTTACATCATCAGCATATTCAATACCGATTATCATAAAAAATTTCAAAATATACGGTCGATATTTCATATACTCTCTAAATGCATAAAAAAGTTCTTAATGCAAATATGGTTCTTATAGCCTAAATGCATATACTGTCTATATGCATAAAAAGTCTCTGAACCGATGACATGCAATTAGACAGTATCGACTATACAATTTATTTCAATATTATTCTGGCACCATGTGTTTTGTAGCCATTATAACCGTTACTCTTTCAGTTATTTTTTTTAAGTTAAAACAGATTCAAATAATACAGTTGACACTGTCTAATTGCATACCATTCATCAGACTTTTTTATGCATATATACAATATATGCATTTAAGCTATAAGAACTATATGTATTCATGTTAAGAAATTTTTTAGTATTTAGAGATTATATGCAATTAGACAGTATGCATTTAGACAGTATCAACTGTAATAAATTAATGACAATACATATGTATTAAAAAAAATCTTCTGATAGTTTTATTAAGTTCAATTCAGTGATTATTGCGTTCGCCTCGTAATACATATCCATAACTTCAGTGACCATAAATGTATGCGGAATTATTTTTCTGAAGAATTTGATATTTAAACTTTGGGGTTTCATGTTTACTTATTTGGTTTTGCAAAAATATCAAATAGTAATTATATTTTGAACGATTCATAAAATGCCTTTCATTTTTCAATTACTCATATAATTGTTAGATATTGTATCAAAGGTTTCAGGTGAAAGAAGGAAAAGCTTGCGAATTGTTTGAAATCATATTGAACGAAAGAAATTATAATAAAATTTTATTCGATTTATATATTTTTCTACGCAATTAATATGGCATATTCCAATTAATATAAATTTTTAATTGAAATGTTAATACAAATTATAAATAGAGAAATTTTTTTGAAAAAAATTTTTTTAAAAAAAAATTTATTTTAAATTTATCTCTTACCTTCCCACTTCTTTTCCCTCTTTTGAAAAAGGATTGGCAACATTTTAGAGTTCACCAATTTCCTTCGTCACTGCGAGTTTGACACCTATTTTCCTTTCGTCTACTCAGCCTGTGAATACTGACGAGGATGCGATCTCTTTTAAATGAGCTTGATCAGAGATTTTATAAGACCAACTTGATTTGATGGTTTATGTTATCCCCTTCTCTCACTCTCTTAATGAAAAATAAAATGAGTATATACAGGAAAAAGTTGTTTTGAAAAAATTTTTTAAATTTTTATTATAAATTCGCCTCGTACCTTCACATTTCTTCACCTCTTTAAAAAAAATGTGATGTATCAAATTGGTCTAGCCTTTCTTGTCGTTAAAGATTAATTGTACTCGTTCTCTTGTCCCTGTATTGTAAAAAGTCTTACCCAATCACGAGAACTAAATTCATGATTCTCATTCTTATATTTATATGCATTTAAGCTATAATAACCATTTTTGTGTTAAGTAATTTTTTATTCATTTAGAGAGTATATGCAATTAGACAGTATCAACTGTACTGTCTACATGCATAAATAGTCTCTGACAGATGCCATGCAATCAGACAGTATCGACTGCCAACTGGTCTATGATCGATAAACCTTCATGATCATGTGACACTGTAATAAGCAATACAACTGAAATATAGAGAATTTAACAGAGATATTAGTAATGGAATATATGTTCCAAAAAAAAGATATAATATAAGAATCAAAAGAATGCTTATCGTACTTAGCCAAACATTGTCTCTACAAGACCCAAGCCCCAAAAACTTGGACCAAATCTTTCTACACTTCGATTGAAACTATCAATTTGGAGTTTAGACCTTGTTAGAATATAGTTTGTATTAGTTATAAGTCATTGTTAGGTTATAATATTTTTTTTTTGTAGTCACTACTTTATCAAAAGCCAACTATCATTCGTAAATTATTCGGACTTACACAAAATACATCCACTAATGAATGTATATAGTTTTAACAGTCTATACTCACGCTATAACCAATATAACATACCCTTAGCTTGATGCTAAATACGCGATTCTCTAGAACAACAATCAGATGGACGAATGTAATCATGATATTGATAATTATATTAGAAGATTTCAACTTAAGGCTATAAGATGTCAGTTTATTGAGTGGATCCCATTTAAAAAATTGAAAAATGTATGGGAGACTTAAATACAAGCTTTTTTAGCAGATAGTATTCGATCGATTTGTGATGAATTTTTCAAATCTCTCCATTAAAGAAAAACAAAAAATGTGTCATCTTTCGCTTCGATAATAGAAGTATTACTTTCTATATATTAAAATACTTTAGATGAAATCCAATTATTAGTAAAGTATTAACATCTGAATATACTTATCAATGACTCGTAAAGCTTTTTGGGTTTGTAATATTCGCTAAATAAAATACGTTTCATAAATCCAATAAGCCATGAAATTATAATTTTATTTATAGTAAATAACGTTCTTTTACCTCTGCCTTCTGGCGTTCCCTCTAAATTAAATATCAATATAATATTCTACGATCATGACTAGTAAATGATTCTATAATAATCATACATGTTTGTTTAAATTATCCCTCTAATATAAAATGAAAAATAACTTTAAGCTGCTTAAACTTTGTTAAAAGTTAGGTTTAAAAAAGACAAAAAATAAATATAATAAAAAATAAATGTAACTTAAATTATTGGAACCCCAGGTATAATACAAAAATGAACTGCAAAGTAATTTTAAGTATGATTTGAAATTTCAGTACAAGTACTTTGATAACCATTTAATAGATTAATTCATACCATCGATGAAGTACTGGTCATAGATAGTATATACAAAAATTAAGTTTTTTACTCTTCTAAAAATAAAATTCGTTAATTAAAATAAATTTCGTTGAATGTTAATAACAATCACATTGTTAAGCATTATTTTAAATAAAAAAATTCTGATTTACTATTATAAAAATTTATATATTTATAATTGAGATTATAATCGATATACATAATCTGATTACGTTTAATTAAGCAAATGTTATTTGAATCAATATTAATTAATTTTTACCTTTTTTTTTATCCTTCATTAGAAATATCAACTCAAGATGCCACCAAAAGTATCATCATCTCATGAGTATTTGCAAAGTCCTTAGCTTGCCTAGCTCTAAATAGAAATTCTTATTCTAAAAAATTGTAATTCCATTTTTTTTCATAGGCAAACCAGTAACAAGGAAAACATGAAATACGACAAAGAAATCCACACAAATAGAGCCTGATGTATCTGAACATTTGCAAATGTCTAAAAGACCACGAAAGTCAAATCAAGTGAAGGGTGGGTTTTTAAATATTTATACATATATAGTATTATGTGGTCAAATTTTAATTTTAATTTTGTTTTTATTTTTTATTGTTTTTTATTTCGTTTTATTTTTAATTTAATTTTTTTTTTTATGTAATTGTTTTAAAAAGAAAATGTCAATCTGGATTTAGAGAACACATCATTAGATAACATACAATCTAATACACATATTGAGCGTTATCAACGAAGTCGCTCACCTTCGTTAGAACCACAGAGTCGAGAAACTTATAATGAAGTTCAGCAAAATCAAAGAAACACTCAAATTCATGACTCACCAAATTATAACAGTATTGGATCCTCACTATATTCGCCATTTGATGCAAATATATATTAGCATAAAGCACCCCTACAAGTGAATAGAAGGTCTACAAATTCATGTGCTCAATCGATTGAGCCTAAGATTGATTCTTTTTCTGAGCGATCAAATCAGTGTCTCTCCAATTAAAATCATCATCTAGTTGAAGATGAATCTTCTTTACCACTGCAAATGAGTAGAAGGTCTATTAATTCAAGCGCTCAATCAATTAAGCCTCGAATTAATTCTTTTTCTGAGCAATCTGATTGGCGTCTCACCAACCAAAATCATTATGATTTAGATGAAGATAAATCTTCTGAAGATGAAATTTTTTTTTCATTTGGCCAAAATTATAATTTAAACCCTTAAAAGAATTATCTCATTCAAATATCCAGTCAAATATGCAAAATGTTAATTCTTATTTGGATATTCAGTCAGGTTTGACTACTTCGTCTGTAAAAAATGGTCTTTTTTGCAAGATGAAACACATTTTATTAGGTAGCTAGAAGCACGTAAAGGCATAGTGTTACAGGTGTTGACCTCGATTTGTTTCATCACCACCTATTATATCAAATCAGATTTATTATACAGTAATTATTTACTTTAATGATTATTGTTATATGTACAAATATGATAAATTCAAACTTTAAATACAGGTTTCTTCAAACAGTACACCAAATTTGGCAAAAATATTATCTGAGCAATCGCAAATTTTATTTTTGCGGACTAGAGTGCCAATGAAAAGAACTCGCACATCTTTAATTAAAAGTGTCATTCCTAATATGGTTAAAACACATCCTGATTGGAACGGAATTTCAACTAAATTGAGACAGGTGTTTGAAAATTTTTGTAGCACCTATAACAACGATGTTTCTAAATTGGCGAGCCAACTGATTCGAAAAAAAAGGCAAACTTATTATTATTAATTATAATTTATATTATTATTTAACGTTAATACTAATAATAATATGGCTAATCACAACCAAATTATAGTACTCCTTCTAACCATGATATTAAAGAATTCATCGCCAGTGCTGTGTGGGAAAGGCCTCTTAAGAAACACATCGATGCACTTGATTATGATGTTTTCAAAAACCAACAATCAGAAGTAAAAGCATTAGAAGCTTTGGTTGCTAGAAGTCTCAAGATACATGTGGAATATTTGATATTAGAGTCTAAAGAAGAAGATCCTGATTATACTTCCACGGTCTTAAATCGTATTAAAAGATTGGATAATATTATGATAAATGCCACATTTCCAGCAGCAAGTCGTTTTCAATATGCTAATCAATTGGATCTCAATGAAGAGCAAGAAAGGTTTGTTAAATAATTAAATAAAATATAAATTGATAATCATATTAATGTTACATAAAAATTTTATGATAGGTAGAAGGAGAAAACTGATAAATAGAATATTCGCAATTTTATTTAATAAACTATTATATTATAGAACGTCTTTAGTAGATTCTTTATTCTTTTACTCATTGCTTAGATTCTTATGCATTTGTGTTTAGACACGAGATTTGAAATAGAATTGCGTGCAGTATTGTTATGCATATAACTCATGTGGTATTGTTTTAAAGTAATTATAGATAATCTTGATTTGAGTTGTAACAGCATAGTAATATAGGATTGCTCCAAATATAAATAATCAAATCCTTTTGTCCTCTACAATAATTGTGCATAAACGCATTACTTGGATTATGCAACGCGAAAATAATAATTATGTAATTTAAAAGAACATTAGCATGAATTATAGTACAATAGTAAAAAAAAAAAAAAAGACATGCATGATAATTTCGTTAAATAGTAGTAAAATACTTAACTTTTATTTAATAATTACTAGCAATTCTTCATATAACAATCGGGATTATGAGAATGCACAATGAAACCAGAAAGCCGCCGCGTTATTTATCTTAATGGTACACTTAATTTTTTAATTTAGCAAGATAAGCTAAATATAATTAATTATAGAACCTTACTATGTATTATATGGTGGAAAAGTGGTACACTAAATTCTTCACTCGTATTTTATCATTGTAGAATTCTAAGTTATTTACTTCTATAGGAGTTTCAATTAGTTCTACAATAAAGGATCTTCTATTCGACATACCGGTAGATAAAGAACACTGAGAGATAATTTTATAATAGATAGATATAAAGACAATAAAATATACTTTTTATTAGCTTTAATGCCTTTAATAATAATATGTAAATTGAATTTATCTTGGATCGATACTTACGTATGTACATTATTTTTCAAACTCCACTCAAAATTATGATTAAATTAGTATAAAAAAAATGCGAAAGAAAAAAGGTAAATCTTTTTGAACTTTTCTTTTTTTTTCACAAGTTCGAAGAAAATTTTGATACCCGAAATTTAAAGTATATTGCATCAAAGTCATCTTCAATTGTCTAATTCATGAACATAACTTCGTTATTTCTATTATTGCTACAGACAAACTTTTATTTGCTTCTTATTTATTGCAAAACATATTTTCATTTGTTTCCTATTTTGCAAAACATACCTTCGTTTGTTCCTATTTACTTTCTATTTATTACCGCAAACATACTTTCATTTGTTTCTTATTTATATCTTCGTCAGTTTCCTATTTATTGCAAACATACCTTCGTTTATTCCTATTTATTGCTTCAATTTACTTAATAATATGTTTTCACTTAGAAATAGATTCAAAAAAAGCATCCCTCAACAATCTTACGATTTACATATACATTCCAAAAAAACTTACTTAAATGACTATACCTTCTCAGACGACCTGAATAATAATAATTTGAACCCACAAATTAGTCATCCATTGTTTAGTAATGAGCTTAATAACAGTTCAGGCATTAGTAATCAACAATTTGAACTTAATTGTAAAATTGATAATGACCAACAGTCTTACTATAAAAGTATCGATCAAGAAGATAGCGACCAAGATAGTTGAAATTTGTATGACACAGACAATATGGAATTTGATCAGGAATTTGATGATAATTTGGATTATAGCAATCTAGAAAGCATATACGAAAATGAATTAAGCGATAATATAAATAGCGATAGTTTAGATGATGAATGTGAACCAATATCAAATAATATGGATGACGAACCAAAGACATTTGACGGAACAAAACCTGACATAAATTGGAATCACGAGAGTCCATATGGTCTCTTTGAAAATTTCACGAATATGCTATATTTATATGGGCTACTAAGTACATGATTTGTAAGTAATTTAATTAACTTATTTATTTATGTATATAAATTGAATAATTTATCTTTTTTTTTAGCTACTGTAGTATATCAGGACTTAATCCAAATTTTGCTTCATCCTCAATTTGAAATAAAGCACTTAATCACAAACTTACAATGCTTTAAAAAACAACATGAATGGTTGCCATTAATGAAAATTCAAAGTCATGTGATTCCGATAAATACTAAAAATATACCATCGACATCTAAAGATTCTACCTGAGTTTATTACTTTTCTTTAATTGAACATATTCAATGTATATTAAAAAACCCAACTCTGAGTTCACATTTATATTTTGGGCTAGGCGTTTTTTCGAAATCATGTGAAGAATTATGGGAAGGGGATCTTTGGGCAGAATCTCCTCTTTTCGGCCTACCTAATTTAGTTACAATGCAAGGTATTATAAATCAATATTGGGATCTTTTTAGTATAGATGATCCTACTTTAAAATCAATTGATTATAATAATATATTTTACCAATAGGGGTCATCTATACTAAAAAAGATTTCAATCTTATTATTGTTATAATTTATACAATTTATTAATTAATTTATTCTAGGTTCATTTAATTGTGGTGACTTCGTTAAATATAATTAAACTTCAGAAACAATTGAAATTGGTTGGATCAGATCTTTTGGCATTGTGAATAAAAAAATATTGGCACAAATTCAACGATTACTCCCTTACGAACAAGTTCCACAATTTCTATGTTCAAAACAATATTCTCCACACTCATCACAAGAATTATACTTAGTTGAAGAATCAGAGCTTTTTATTATTGATCCCTTAAACTTAATCTGACATGTCAACGTTTGGCTTAAAGATCAGCATGCTTTACCTAATGTTGATTTCTTTGTCAACAAAATATTATATAAATATAATGGACGATGGAAGTTTCGTTCAATAAAGCTACGTCATCAACATTCATTTGAGCGCATATTTATCAAACAACCAATAAATTTAAATATGCCAGTCCTTAAGTTTTATTTGGATTTATACTATGACGACTTCGGCACTTTTCGAAATATTTACCACTCTTTAGAGGGTGTTTACTTACAAATCAGTAATTTGCCACGATGATTAAGGAAGAAGCTACGAAACTACTTTATAATCGGACTAGTACTATTTGGTGGAAATTTTAAAGATTTTATAAAGGTTTTCATTAAAGAGGTTCAACAACTTGAACAAGGTTTCATAATGAATGTGAATGGTGTTGAATGCTGGATTTCGGGTGGACTGGCTATGGTAACGGCAGATTTAATGCAGGTTTTATTTATTTATTTATTTATTCAAATTTTTTTTAAATGTTTTTTTTTTATTTTAATTTGTTTTTTATTTTAATTTTTTGCAGGGGAATGACATTGCAGGTGTGTTGCAACACAATGCCAATTTTGGATGCTGCAGTTGTAAGGCCTCTAAAAATGAATTAACGAATAGTACATTTGATATATACTCCAATGGCCGATATTAACAAATAACTAATCAGGAATTCAAAAATATTAGTGAGCAACAAACCAATTCAGCACGATTACAAATGTCTTCATATTATGGATTAAGGTTATTGCCAGGTCTGCTTGATCCTATTCTTCATAATTGTCACCAATATACACACAAGACACATATCATGCTGTTGCAGGAAAAGTAGGATGGCTTCTTGAATGCACTTGCCTTATTCTAACAGACCAGGGTGAAAGGAATATTATTAAATATTGGAAGCATTTTGAAATTCCAGCAATATGGGCTCATTTACCAAATTTTATTTCTCATAGACATTTATTTATGATTTTAGATATCTTACATCACTTAATGATACTTCCTTTTATATTAAAGCAGTTTTTAACAATTGGCGACATTAAGTCTGCTTTTTTAAATGAAACAAAGGCCCGGTTAAATCTTTTTCGCAATTCTGATGTTATAAATTGTTTGATCTGAACTTGGGAACTCTCGGCAAAAGCTAGTAAAAATGTTTTTTCTTCAGCTATTAATAGATCATCTGGATATTATCAACTTCAGGAAAGGAGCTTAATGTATTAATTGAGGTGATTTTTATGTGCTACGTATTATTCATTATGCACTGTTTTTTAATTATACATATATTAATAGTACATTTACTTAAATAATTAATATATTTAATAAATAACTAAGTAGTTTCCGGATAGCTTCCAACATCTCCAGAACCTTCATATTAATCGACACCTGGTAGATCATGCACGCCGATATGCAACATGTGTGAATACAGCAGTTGGCGTTAAAGAAAAGGTATACAGAATCTTTAAATCTATTGTACCACATACAAACAAACAGAACCTTGAACTTACATTACTTCAGCAAGTTAATACTTTGCAGACATTGAGATACTTAGTGGATGGGGGAATAGATGACCGTATAGGCAATATAGAACCAAAATTATTTAAAGAATTAATTCTTGAACCTCGATTATGTCACTTACTTTCAGGTTGGTGCATTGATAATAGTAACTTTTCGATCCACACTTCACAGGAATTTGCTCAAGGTAATTTTGAATTATCTAGTCATATTAAATCTTTATTAAATAATTCAAGAGGTTATAATTTAAGAGCATATCGATATTAATCAAATTTAAATAATTAGATAATAATAATCTTACTGATATTAGCAGTTTCTCACATTTTAATTGTTCTGAAATCAAGCTTGGATCAAAATGGGGTAAACAGGAAATTGAAAATGCCGCATTCATTTCTGATGATCTTGAAGCCAATGGACTTTTAGCGAGCATTATAAATGTATACTCTTCATATTTTTCTATTGAACAGGCAATATTAAATACGAAAATTAGATATTATCAAAATGCTTCTTATTCAATAGTAGAGTCTAACAGTGACTTTCAAGATGTAAGATTTTGTGTCAGTGAAGCAGATGAAACCACCCTTTCTAATAATGGACAACCTGCATTCGGAGTAGTTAAAGGAATAATTGAACATAAATGGAATGATAATCAAGTTTACGTGTTCATTTATTTGTAATGGCTGAAATTTCTTAATAAATTTGATAATTTATTGGGCTGTTCTATTTATCGTCTTCAAAGAGCTTGTAAGAATGATTTTGATTGAATCCATCCGATTTCCGTTGTGTCAAAATCACCAGACACTCCATTCGTTCATAATTGTAAATCCAAATGTTCTCTGCTACAGCATGATATTACAAATCGTGAATATATTCAAAATGACTTCTTTTATATAGCCATTTAAAAACTTCAATTTTTCGGTAAAGAATCTCTTTAAACTGAGATATAACAGAATTATCGGTAGGAGATTAAAGTGCATTTTCATAATGATTTATTTTTTATGGTTTGTTTTTATGAAAAATTTTAGATCTGCACCATTTGCATAGAACTTTTCACTATTTCGCATAAACAACATTAAGTTAGTATCAACTTTCATAATTTACAAAAGCTCAAAAGACCACGTCATTAACTAAGAATTAGGCTTGAATAAAACATAGCGTATCTTGATTACTTAGATACTCTGATATCGCTGCCAATAAAAAGCAATATAACTTCACCCTGACGCACTAGCTCGACGCAAAAGTTCGATAATGTTACTGAACAATGCATGAAATTATTACGACAAATCAGCTAGCTTTCACCCGAAGAAAGAATGAAACTTAAAATTTAGTCAACTTTAGCATAAATTCTAGACGCCAATTGGTGTCCCTTTTAGTAAGGGTATTATAAAAAAAAAAAAAGTCTACTTAACGATACTATTGACCGTCGCATTAATAGTCACCACTGCAAAGGTCAGCTTGTCTTGTGGAGAAAACATACAGAAACAACTTCTAAGGCCGAAAAGAAAGTAATCAAAAAATTTACCAAATTTATTAAAAAAAATTTAATAACGCACTTATCCACAGAGATATTCAGAGAAATCATTTATAAAACGCCAAACTGAAATACAGAAAACATAAAAAAAAAATTGTTAAATTTGCTGGTAAGTTAATTTATGCTTAGATACCTTACCATTTGTTAATAGTAAGAATTAAGCTGAAACTTGACTAAAATTAATTGATAATCCGCCACTTAACAGAAGAAAATAATCTGCGATTACTAAATAAATATGATGCATTTATATATTAAAAATTCTAATTTGGAATGTACAGATTTTTACAATATATTCAATATCAAAAATTTTAACAGCTCGTATATTATATATTACAAATACCATACAATATAACAGATAAGTTTTTTTATTTGTGTACAGTATCTTTTTTTTTTTACTAATCTAACATTTTATTTTTGTCTTGCTTGTCAGTCTTGTCGCTTGTAGGTCTCATCGTTGTAGGTGGGTGTTGTCGCATGTAGGTGCCGTCCTTGTAGATGTCGTCGTTGTAAGTATTGTCACTTGTTGTTGCCTGATAGTAGTATTGTTATCAATTGTTGTTGCTATTGGTAAGTTTCTTTGCATTTACTGATGCCTTCAAGTTTCTTACTTTGTTATGCTTTTTATGCTGACTACTGTCACGTCAATGCTAATATTTAGTTGGTTTTAGATTTTTGTGCCGATGCCATTTACTATCTTCCATTGGTTCAACTAACAAGAGCCTTGTAAATTATGATTTTACTACGTAAAATGGTAGAAGTAGATTTGTAATTTAGATTAAAGTTATTGTTAGAATATTTGTATAGATTATAGTAGAGTTAGTGATGGGTTAGGCTTATTGTGGTAGGTTTAGCAATGAGATTCGGTTAGATTAATAAGATGGGTTAGCGTATTCGTTGCCAATAAGCTTAAAATAGCATATATATTGTATTATATATTATATTTTAATAATGTTGAAATTTATTATTTTTAAAAACCAGAAATAAAATTTTATGTTAAAATTATTTATTAATTTTATTTCTCTTTAAACTTTATATTTTTTGTATAATTTTATATATTTGCTAATTTTAACTCTTATTATGACCAATTTTATCTAAACTAATAATCAGCATATAATACCGCAAACCAGGAATATAACTATTTATTTACTTCATATGAGTACTACTGTACCAAAGGAAAAGGGCGCCTCTGTTTTTTAATCAATTATTGAATCAATAATTGATTAAAAAACAGAGGTGCCCTTTTCCCTTGGCAGCACTCATCTAATGCCTTTCAAATTATTCGTCCATGTTAATTATCTCATACAAATTAAGACTAAAATAGTTACTATTAGAAGTAACTTATTTTGTAAATAAATGGGAGTTCGAAAAGCCCTATTTCTATTTTGAAATTTCGAAATCAGAAAAAAAATAGAAGTTATCCAAAGTATAATAAAAGCTTTTTTAAAAGAAAATATACGATTGTAAAAGAATTTATTATTATATAAATAAGCTTACAAATAAAAATAAATAGAAGTTATAGATTATTGATTTTGAAATAAATATGTTACAGATTTAATTCAAAATCAGAAACTTGAACATTAAATCTGAAACCCCATTACAATATTCATTAATCATTTCATTCTAGCTCTAATTAAAAGATCTGTAAAAATCTGAAAGTCGAATTCACAGACCAAGGACTACGGTACTATTTACTATTTAAAATGTTCTTCATTTATATCAGCACATCGAGCTTACAGACCAAGAACATAACTACTACAGTAATTATCATTACCGGTATATAATACCCTTTAAATTACTTATTCATGTTAATTAATAGTAAAATTAAAATTGTTAAATTTAAGTTCACAAAATTAGGACCATAAATACTTACCGTTAAGTGTATACCTTTTTGGTATGGTACAAAAAAAATATCTGGTAGATATGGTACAGAAAAGTGACTATGTCTAGGTAAATCTGAACATGATCACTTTTCTGTACCATATCTACCAGACTTTTTCCTGTACCATACCAAAAAGGTATACACTCCTTACCATTATATAATACCCTTCAAATCGCATTAGGGCAGTGTCATTAATCACCTGATTATTTTTTATCAGAGGCCTACCCCCCCTCCCTCTTCCTCAATATATAAATAGTCAGGTTCTCATATATAATTTCAACTTTTTTTACCCCCCTCCCCCCCTAAAAAATCACCTGATTTTTGTTACTCCCCTTATTGTAAATAAAAATTATTAATAGGTAAAATTAAAATAATCAAAATAAGTTCGCAACATAAGAATATAAATTCTTATCATCATATCCTTAAAATCAGGTTATTAAGGGTTTCAGAGTTAACTTATTTTGAAAATAAATGGGAGTTCGAAAGGCCCTATTTCTGTTTTTCTGTTTTGAAGCTTCGAAATTAGAAAAAAAAATAGAAGTTATCTGGAGATATAATAAAACTCTTTTTTTGATATAATTTCGAAAGAAAATATATGATCGCAAAAGAATTTATATTATATAATAAGCTTACAAATAAAAAAAATAAAAAATAAATAGGAGGTATAAGTTAGATATTGATTTTGAAATAAATATGCTACAGGTTTAATTCAAAATCAGAAACTTGAACCTTAAATCCGAAATTCCCTATTGTATTGACCATTTCTTTTTGTCTGTAACAGTAAAAATTATTTATTAAGAATTAAATTAGTCAAGTTCATAAAACCAAAAAATAAATATTATTTAGTAAATTTCATACATTGTACATTCTAAATTGTTTTAAGTTGCATGGATTATTTCATTCAATCTGTAAGTTGAAATCGGCAAATTAGTAAGAGCCAGTATTTAGAAATTTGGGTTGGTAAGATTACTATACCAAAGCGATCTTTCTGTTAATTTTGGGTTTGGGTAACAAGTTAAGTTAAGATTGAAAAAATAAATACAAATTTATTATAAAATAAAGTAATTTATAAATCTAATTAATATAAGGTCGAATAGGAAATGCCACGTTTACCTAGAGTAAAGTTTGTCAAAAAAGAAGATTGATACTTAAAAATTTTATAATTAAGATCTTTTGGTTTCACTGTATTATTTGTACTACTTTAATGCTATATTTGATTTAAAAAATTTATACTTTGCTTATAATCTGAAAGTGATTTGCATCTTATCATATATGATCTGTTTCATATCCTAATATAGAAAATTTTTCTGCTGAGTGACAGATCATCAATTAATATACCTTTTCTCTTTTTTCTATTAGTTTTTCACTATGAACTATGAAGAACTGGTGGGCACTTAAATAGAACAAGGATAAGAATAATGAAAGGCATTGCACGGTTGCACTAAAGGAACTCAGAAAAACGAAATGAATATGCTTGTGAAACACGTAATATTGGAATTGAAAAGGAATAAAAAACATTTAATAGTAGAAAAACTATGAAGTTTACAGAAGTTGGATCACTAATAGGGCGTTTAGCATTGGAGTTAAGAAAGATAAAACTGATGTTTAAATAGTTTGGGAAATTTGAAGAATTAGTATTGACATGCAATATATTTTTTACATATATATATATAGCTATATATTACAATTATATTGCAAATAAAATAAAAATATTTTGCTATAATTGCTTTATAAAATGCAAATAAAGCACAAATATTTTCATAATAAAATGCAATTTTATTGTAAATATAATCATAAAGTTTTGCTATAACCATCTAATATAAATAAAAATTATTTCAAATTAAAAAACTATTAGTATGCTAAAAATAACCAATTTTATCAAAAATTATATAAATAAAAAGTTCATTATCATCACTATTAAGTGGTTTAATTTTAGCAATAAAATTAGATAAAAAATTGGTATTTTTTACCAAGTTTAATTTTTATAAAAATTAGCAAAGTTGTTTTTTTCATATAAAAAGGTAGTGCTCTTATTTAATAATATCCATGATATTAATTAATTGATTTTTTTAAAAAAATTATATGCATATTAGTATATAATTTTGAAATAAATATTTAACTAATTTCGAAATAAATACTTAATTAATTTCGAAATAAATATTTCATAAATTGTATCATTTATATTTCAGTTAGTATTCTAAAGAATTATCATCAAATACTTTGTATCACCATTATTATATATATATTGCATTGTATGGTTATTATAATATAATACTATACCATATTGTACAGTACAAATTATCAGGTGTACTGTACATAATTTCTACACCCCGATACCTGTACAGTACAAATTATTAGCCGTACTGTACATAATTTTTATACCCCGAATATGACCTTATTTGTATAGCAATAAATTCACAGTTAGATTACCTAATTTAGCAAGACTGATCTTAACAGATATTATTAGAACAAGATCGTACAAGATAGCATTATTCTCAAGATTTTGACGAAATTACAAAATTTTATCATACAATACAAATATTATTTCTCAACAAGCTTTAGTAAAGAGATTTAAGCAGATCAAGTTAAGGTATTTTTGACGAGAACTGGCAAAGATATTGTTTATGTATTACGAAATTCCTCACTCAAATTTATTACTATATTTGTGTAGCGATAAATGTATACTATTAACCTTATTTAGCAAGTGCTATTTATTCACTGTTAACCTAAATAAATTACTATAAAACACAAAATTGACCATAACTTTTGATCTACCAGTCCAAATTGAATGAAACGATCACCATTCGAATCAGCTCGCTGAGACGGTTCTAACGAGCTATAGATCACCCTTGTACAACCACTGGATGATAAGATCGAAACCAATTACCAATCAATATAGGATCTGCAATTTGATTGGCTAGACGATCTACTACGCGAATGCAGTCAGATCTGTCAGATCTAGCAGATGTCATATTTATAGCATATATTCTATATATTTCATTATACATATATTATTTATTTCATATATTACATTTTTATTACATATACTATATATTTTATTAATAATAGTTATAGCATATATTACACATGTAGTAGATATAGTCTGTTACATTTGTGAAAAAACAAAATGTATAAAAGCAGCCAATGTGGACCCCAAGTTCAACATCGAGTCTTCATACTCTTTCACTAATAAATACATTTATTTATTACATAAATTAAACAATTATTAGTATCCTCATATACTTCTAATTGTAGCCTCTTTCGTAATTGCAAATTGCCTTAAATCTTCTTTGTTAAGTTTTATTAAAAAACGCCTTCCGACTTAGATATATCACAGTAACAAAGTGAGGTTACACAAAGTGTTCACTGT
>QKWP01000054.1:112397-147022 GCA_003550325.1 Gigaspora rosea | reverse complement strand
AGAGGCAAATGAAACGAACATATAAAATGAACAAACTGTAGTAAATCTATTATAAACGAATTGTTTTCAAGTTAAATTTTGTTCAGAGATTTTAGTCGAGTTGCTAATTAGGTCAGATAAATTTGATTCAATAACAAAAAAAAAAATAATAAATAAAAAATTATATAATGCATTTATCCAAGAAAAAGACTTTGTACGTATAGGCAAAATTCTCGTGATCTAGTGATCGGATCTGCATCATTTTAAAGTATGCAGTTAGCGATGTGTAATCATTAAAATAAAATAAACCCTTGCTTATGGTTAGGGTAAGGGTGGGTTTGGGATTATGGCGAGGGTTATGCTATTTAATACCCAATTTTTTTTAGTGTACAGTATGTATAGTGCTTATATAAAAAATTAAGATCATATAATAAAATTAAATTAGTATCTATATTTTAATTTTTTTAATATTATTTTATATTATAATTAAAGTAATGTTTAAACCTATTTTAATAAGCAAATATTTAATATAGCAAATTAGTAATATACTATGTACATATCTGCTTAATTTTATTAAGGCGCTACTTTATATTTCTAAAGTAGCTACTTTAGATAGATCGCTACTTTAGATGCAATATGTACAAATTTAATTTACTAACAAGAAAGCTTCATCGGGTGTTGATCAATTAACAAATTTGATTGGTCAATTGGCACATAAATATTTCTATCGACCCCTCTTAATAAATGATTGGCAAAAATTTTAACGTACAGTACGTACAGTACTTTATGTATAGTACTGTACGTGGCACATCACTAGGCAAGCTAATAGTTAATAATGCCCATAGGTGTTATTTAACACAAATACAGTGCAAATTGTAAATTCAACTGATCATGCTAATAAATTTCTCTATTTTATTAACATTAGCAACAGCCCGTTCACATTGTACATTAAATGTGGTTTAATCTTGTTTAACAAACTAAGGGAAAAACAACATTTTATAGTTGTTTCAAAATGCATATTATCAAGTTTATTTGATATTTACTATTAGGACTGATGGTCCTTTCGGTCTGTCCTAAAAAGGACTGGTCCGGCCCGGTCCCTGGATGGACCGATTAACAGCCCTAATTTTTTGGATAAAAACTTGTAACAAACTTAATTAAGTCAAACTTAATTAAGTTATAAAGGTGTCTAATTCTAATACGGATAGTCTTATACATTTTGAAAAATAGCGTAAGTGATTTTTTTTTATATATATATTTTATACAATACATATTACGGCATATGGCTGATTATGCATCAAACGGGCTTATTTAATTTTTTTTTTTATTCGACTAATCCGAATTAAAAATTCGAACTATACTATTGGCTATATGAATTTTTAAATTTATTTCTTGTATAATTTTTTCCGGACCCGGACAGGTTCACGAACTTCGAACCGAACCCGGACCGAACCTATAATCATGTTTGAGTCTAGTTTGGGTTCAGTACTTTGGGTTCAGGTTCGGGTTCGGGTCTGAAATTTTCAAAATTTATAGTTTGAGTCCGGGTTCGAGTCCAGATCCGGCCGGACCCAGACCGGACCGGTCCCAGACTTCGGAGCTCTAGTCTTTAACAATACATAACAAGTATATTGTGACAGCAAACTCTCTAAGCCATGCTTTATTTAGTCAATTCCTGTTGTAAACTGCAAGAACAAAATTGATTTACAGAATCTTCCTACACTAAACCATTTTTAGTAAAGATGAAAAAAGGACGAAAAAAAAATTGAATTAGATATACTGGCTTGTAAATAAAAGGTATTCATTAAACTATCTTAAGTAATTTTGAAAAGGATGAAAATAAAATTTTAAAAAATGTCTTAGTTGTCTATTCATTATTGAAAGCGCTAGTCTTTTATATAATATTCGCTTACCTACAGTAATCAGGGCTGTAATCAAACAGTTAATAATGGTAAGCCATTATAAAATACACAACACCTAAATTTTTAGCACCAATAACATTAATATCAATACAGTATTATAAAATTTGATCGCCTAATTCGCACAACAAGAGCATCATACTATAAATTAATTATATAAATTTGTCATCCAATCAGATTCTCAAATTTGGATACACCTTTTCACTTCCTACTTAACCATGCACTTCGTGTACTCCGCTCCTAGTATAACTTTAATTACTGTTCTAATACATTTCAATCTAATTATCGCAATATTACATATATTTATTAATGTTAATTTATGTTTTACTAAATTCAGCACTACAATTATTGTATGCGGCAAATCAACACAACAAATAATACATTTTTCTATATTTGGGCTGAAATGCATATTTGCTTATATTGGGGTAAAAATTTTACAAGCCATGGCCAAGTCTACAAATTTGGAATAACCGTTATATTGGCCAAAAATCTACTATCCTGATTTTTTTACTAAATATAAATGTGCATTGGTTAAACACAACACGTAACAGTAATCTAATTTTTATCATTGATAGAAGTCACGGCTGTCAAATTATGAAACTTATCTTGGCACCGATCTATGCTGAAATAGGTACACGAAAAGCTCAAACTAATGGTACATTTGTGCTAGAAAAATAAAGTATTTATTATAATGGCCCTATAGGTCCGTATACATGTTTTTGAAATAACTATCATGAGGTATTCGGGTTACAATTATAAATTATTTTTTATTACTATTAAAAGTATGTTTCAACAGCACTTCGACAGCACTTCAACAGTGGCTTAGACAATTTTATATATGTTTATTTTGAAAAAGCCAACAGCAGTTCAACGGTGGTTTAATAGCAGTTATCTAGAATCTATATTTTAATAATACGTATTCATAAAATTTCAATAAATGTACATGTGCGCTATTTAACAGTTAACACAACTACGTAGCAGTAATTCGATTCCATGGGTTCGCACAAATTCTTATCGCATAAATTTTGTGTCCCCGATGGCCTCTAGAGGCGTCAGAGTATAGTTAACTAATAGTTAACTAATATTTTTATAATAAATAGCGATCACTTGATATTCAGGTTTATCAGTTTGATGTGCGATAAAAACTTGCTCGGCTTTAATAATCAATGGTCTGTATTAAATAATATCAAGACTTTATTTAAATACAAAACAGCCCGAAATAGTTAAAGATAAAAACTTTAAAGATTTTATTTGGCGTTATTATATTATTATTCATAGCTACCAAAATTCCTGTTGTAGAATTTATCTATACTGATAAAATTAAAAATTTCGTAATACTGAATGAGTATTACTCTAATCGCTATTCAAATTGTCATTCAACACTGTTATAACTTGCAGACATGCATGATTGTACTAGTTTGAATATAGTTCAAATCGTAGTTTGAATACTATTAGAATTATGCTATTCAGTATGATGAAATTTTTTAAATTTACTAGTATTGCTATCTTAACATCACAATACAACAATAATTTTTTTTATAAATTTCAACAATAATTAATTATCCTTAATATGCTTAATAGAAAGTATGCAAATTTGATTTTCAAAATAAATTAGCCAAATTTAGTATGCGATATTTTGGCATTGTAATCTTTAAATCCAGATAATTCACATTATACATCAATGTATACCGATATTGGAAAAATAATAATCTATAATTTGATAATGGTACATTCATTATTTATGCATATAGGCGTTGTTTGAATCATGAGTCTGAGGCAAGCTAATAGTTAATTTTAGTCGAATGCAAACTATAATTTTTATTATTAAAAATTCTCAGCTAAATTAATCATTAGCTTGTTTCAAACTTGTGTTCCAAAATAATGCCCATAGGCATTATTTCGCACAAATACAGTACAAATTGTAAATTAACTGATCTCGCCATTGCTGTCATTAATAAATTTTCTATTTTATTAACATTAACAACAGCCCATTCACATTATACATTAAACGTGGTTTAATCCTAAGGGGTTTGTAATTGAAACAACATTTTATAGTTGTTTTAAAATGCATATTATCAAGATAATATTTAGTTTATTTAATTGAAAACTAAACATGTAAATTCGCTAAAAAAATGAAACCTAATATGGGAAGTATCGGCTGCTTATATGCAGTTGATTTTTTTTAGTTATACTAATAAATACTTTTTTATGGCAGACATAATTACCTATTCTCTATTTTTATCCACTTATACCAAACAAAGAATTTTGCAAAAATCAGTATAGTGAACATCAAATTTAATGTTATACAAGAAACTGATTGTACCGGTATTAGAATAGGAAAAGAGTACATTTTCTGGAATCTACTATATTGCATCATGCTATCATGCTAATCTTGCATTTGTATATATGCGCACTTTTCCATAATGTGGACTTTAACAGTCATAATACTAGCTTCAATTGATTGTCGATCATGCATAAACATGATTGCTAACCAGATATCAAATACTAGTAGTGAACTTTTTATGGACTCATAACCATTACAAATCGATACATAATACTATATGTGGTTAAGATTGATTTGGTACTATCATAATACAATAGCTAGATTGTGATAACATTCTTAATCATAACTTGCTCATTAATATTTTAGTCTTAATGTTTTTAATCACAGATTGTAAATCCAATCAAGCATATAATCTTGCTACATTATTTTAGCATTAAAGCATAATAACTTGATTATATTACTATATTAATTTTAGCTCACTGGTAGATCAACATAAAACTACGAACTACAATAGTAATTATCAAATAATCTGGACAGCAAAAATTCCAACCAAAAATTTATGAAAAATAGAAAAATCTAGAAATCAATCATCTAAATCTTTGGTGAAATGTAAATTTTTCTTAGTATTAGTTAATATATTCAATATTTTTATTAAAAATCATGAATTATTTTTTTATCTATTGCAGAGCTATTGTTCTTGTTCTTGCCCTTGTTCTTGAACTTAAGACAATTACAGTTGTCCCTCTCTATAATAACCAAGTCCGGCGCACCCCATTTTGGTGATTGTAAAGAGGTGTGACTATAAATAAAATTCCTCATTATGGTTATTTATAGGTGAAATGTGGTGTGCTTCAATCTAAAACTTTTTTTCTTACTAAGTTAACGATACGTGCTCACTAATTGAAAGTTGTAGAGCTCATCGAGACGCATCTAATAGTAGTTAGATCATTCAAATCGACCCAGAGGATGGTGAGATATCATCGAAAAACTATTGCCTGACTATATAAGAGATTTTATATAGTTGGCCAATCGTTTTTCAACGATACCTCACCATCCTCTGGGTCGATTTGGATGATCTAACTACTGTTAGATGCGTCTCGACGAGCTCTACAACTTTCAATTAGTGGGCATATATCGTTAACTTAGTAAGAAAAAAGTTTTAGATGGAAGCACTTTACATTTCGCCTATAGTGATTTTTGTAATCTCAGTCACAAATTTTTATATAGTCGGCCGATCATTTTTCGATGATAACTTGCCATTCACTGAGCCGAATTGGATGATTTAACCACTGTTAGATGCGTCTCAATGAGATTTACAACTTTCAATTAGTGGACATGTATCGTTAACTTAGTAAGCAAAAAATTTTAGATAGAAGCACTCCACATTTCGTCTATAGGATCACTCTCCAGTTGACAGGCGGATTATCAATTAATAGATAATTTTAAATATACATGAATATGAAAATTGGCCAATCAGATTATATAATTCATATTTAGTTAAAAATTGATGACTATAATGAGGGTTTTTTATTAATAAAATTGTTAAAAAATNATAATTCATATTTAGTTAAAAATTGATGACTATAATGAGGGTTTTTTATTAATAAAATTGTTAAAAAATTAGATTTTCATGGTAATAGTGATTATAAGCGATTTGTGACTATAATGAGATTTTTTTTACTATGTTTGAGTCTGTCACACAAAATCAGGTGCTTAAATAGAGGTGTGACTATATGGGGTGTGACTATAGAGAGGTCTGACTGTATACAAAATGTTTTCAAATTCGTGAAACATTTGATTAACTTTTTTTAATTATTTTTTTGCTCAAAATAGCTAACATATATTAGGTAATCAAACAACAGAAGAAAATTTGGAAAAATTACATTTTATAATTTTAAAAGAGCTGCATTAATGATTAACAAATTCTTTCGTTCTCATCTTTGATAATTAGAGATTATCATATAATCAGCCCAATAAAAATCCTATGAAAAAAAATGAAAAATGCCAAATATTGAGCAAATAGATATCAGATATGCAAATTTGTATCGGGCCACTGATATTTATATCTAAAAAGCACATTTTTACTATCAGTTGTTATAGCATTTGTAATTTCATTCTACGAATAATTGCATTTATTTTATTTTTTTTTAATTGTCAGATATCTTATCATACTGAAGTACTAGTCTCATTAATATATAAAAAAATTATATATTTTTACGCTATGTTTCAAAATAAATTATAGTTTTTAAAATATAACAAATTAAAAGAACCTATTTATCTAAAGCAAAATAAATTACAATGTTATATTTTATCTTCGTTTATAGCTTATACTTTTGAATAGTGTTATGAGTATGCAAAAGCTTTCAAAATATTTCATAGTATTGAAAAATACTTTAAAAGTTTCAAATGTTTGTTTAAGCATTGATTTTATTAAGAAGTTGCTAATTATTTTATAATCTTTTGTAAACTTCATGAAATCACAAAGTAACAAAAAATATAAATCAAGTAATTCATCATTTATAACATATATTTTTGAATAAGCCTAAGAAAATGCAAAAAGTTTCGAAATATTTCAAAGTATTGAAAAAATACTTTACAAGTAGACAATTAGCAATAATGTATAAAATTAAAGTGAATACATTTAAAACATTTTGCAATACTTCGCATAATTTCTGACAAATTATCATCATTAGATAAATTTGCAATATTACTCTCTAAATTAATATTTTGTACAGGATTGAGGAATATCCAATATCTAATTGGTTTTTATTAATATTATCTTGAGGCAATTCATCAAAAAGCGATGTCTTGCAAAAACTCTCAGCACTTTTAACAAAAACTAGAATTTCATTTATTTAATTTTCATAGCATATTTGCGAATTTATGTGCAATTATTAAACGTCTGCATTAGAAGTTCACTGAATACACCAGTATTAGCAGAAAATCATTGGTCACATTATGGCATGTAAAACATGAAATAGTAGAAATACAATCAATCTTGAAAAATGAAAATCCTTATTAAATTTTGCCATAAGTAGTAAACAATAGATATTGTTTTTACATAAATCAACAACTTTCATCAACTTATAATATACTTTAATTAATTTCGAAACATTTCAAAATTATGCGAAATTATTAAAAATGTATTAAATAAATTATTTTTTAAATTATTCAATTTATAACAATAATCTTTAAAGAGATCAAGGAGGTCAAAAGCATTATAAAAACCCAAAATATCCAAATCTAAAGATAAAAGAAAAGGGAGAGAAGATAGCGAGTCGACTTCCAGCAGGCCAATTGCCTTATTGTAAGAAATGGGTTCATCTACTCTACAATTATTGCAGAGCTGTAGTATACTTCCGACATTTTTTTGAATTAGAGGATAACATATATTCAAAAAATTTTAAAGTTGATTCTAATACTAATATTCTTGATGAATTTGAAAATACTTCACAAGAATTTCGTGAATTATCTGATAATATTTCAGTTAGCACAGATTATAGAAGATATGCGAAATAATTTATCTGACTATGAAAATCAAAAATATGATGAATTTTCTAACGAAGCTTATGCTGATTTAATGGTTTTGGTTACAAAATATAAACTAAGTAATGCAGCTGAAAATGCGATTATCTCATTCTTTAATAAGCATTCAAATCATTCCAAATCTCCATTACCTTGCTTTAAGATATTTCAAAATATTGCAAAAGGCATTTTTTTGACATAATAGCAAATTCGTAGTACAATTTAAAAATTGAATGATTTAAAATATTAAAATATAAAAAAAAACTTTATATTTTTACATTATATTTCAAAATAAATTATAGTTTTTAAAATATAACAAATTTAAATGAAACTATTTATCTAAAGCAAATTTCTTTTAGCTTTATTAACTAAATTACAAGAATTTATAATGTTATAATTTATCATCATTTATAGCTTATACTTTTGAATAGTGTTATGAATATGCAAAAGCTTTCGAAATATTTCATAGTATTGAAAAATACTTTAAAAGTTTTCAAGTGTTTGTTTAAGCATTGATTTTATTAAAAAGTTACTAATTATTTTATAATCTTTTGTAAATTTTCATGAAATCACAAAGTGACAAAAAATATAAATCAAGTGATTCATCATTTATAAAATATATTTTTGAATAAGCCTAAGAAAATGCAAAAAGTTTCAAAATATTTCAAAGTATTAAAAAAATACTTTACAAGTTTTCATTCTGCTATTGATCTTATTAAAAAAAATTATTAATCAATTTATAATCTTTTATAAACTTTCGTAAGTTTATGAAGTTACAAAAATATAAATCAAAATGATTTATTATTTATAACTTACACATGGGGAAATTCAAAACAACTTTTGTATATTTATAAAAAATTAACTTTGATTTTATAACAGAAACATAATAATGTAAAATACGTATACCAGAAAATATAATAATGTAATAATGTAAGTGCTATGAAGACAATTATAACTGACGATCGTGTCCTCTAATAATAGTGTTTTTATAGGCATCGAAAGAAAAATAAATAAAATATATGATATACTTTCAAGGGAGGGATTACGCAGACCCTAAGCCATTTAATACAATTTCCTGCATCATATTATTTTTTAAAATGTAATTTGCATAGTTAAAGGCTTTATCACTTCAATGAAAAAACAAAATTTTTTGCTTTACTAATGTAGAAATAGATAGAAGAAAAAATAAGAATAAATAAGTATATAATATTGATTATGCATCAATTAATATCACAAAATTTGTCCAATCAGGCAAATGATTGGCTGACAGTGCCGCGCTGCGGCACATTTCAGCCAATCATTTACACAATTGGACAAATTTTATGAAATTTATCAATGCATGACTCAATTTTTATGTTATTCAGCAATTATGATCATGATTCTCAAGTCGTGATTGGCTAAATGAGTTTTAATTTGAATAAACATGTTACGTTATAACACATAAAAAAATAACAAAAAGAAATTTTTTCATGATCATAAGAGTTTGTCAGATAACTTTGTAATATCAAAGCAAAAAAAGATGATGAATATTGTAAAAGATAAATGTTAATCAAATATACAAAGTCAGAGGCTCTATCTCTCAATATTAGAGGCGAAATTTTTTGCATGACTGAGTATAGTCAACTGAAGAAGGGTATCAGAAATAAAGAAAAAGCGAAAAAAATAAAATGCGAAAAGGTAACAGTCAGATCCTGAGCCTGCCTTGAAAGGTGATCACAGGTTAAAATCAAAAATATCACCCAAATATTATTTAATAATTGCCTATGGTGATAGCAGGCTAATATGTTATCAAATATAAGGCCAATTGATAGGGCAAGATTGTAGTGAAATGTGTTATATATCGACCTGGTGTATACAAAAAATATCCAAATATCGGTATGAAGATTTATAAAAGATAATAGACAGATATTTTTAAGATATACTAAAGATAATTTAACGATTAGATGTATCATAAGCTGATATTGTGTCAGCTATTTAATAAAAAAATTTTTTTCATTTGTACGATATAATACCGATATTTTAAATTTTTTCTGAAAATTAATATATTATTTAAAAAATTACTTTAATATTTGTAAGACAATATAATATTGTTATTAAAAGCAATTTTGGCTAATAGCTTGAAGATATTTAACAATTAAGAGAAGATATTAAATTGGTTATTTAATTAAAATTTTATTTTCTTTTATATGATATTATACCGATATAATAAATTATGAGACTTTATGTTTGATTTTCTAAGATGATTTTAGGGCGATATATTAATTTCATTAAAGAGAAATTTGATGCATATAATATATATATAAATGATATTTTAATATGATTTTTTATATATTGACTAATTTTATAGTAATCTGGTACTTGTAATTAAGAAGATATGTTACTAATAATATAAGTTACTTTTATATTTGAGTAATATATCGGCCTACCAATAATATAAAAATTTTAGATGAAATATGGCTGTTTAAAACTGATAAAAATAAGTCAGTTTGTTATATGAGTAATGTATCAGTCTACTAATAATATAAAATTTTTAGATGATATATTACAAATAATATAAGTTAGTTTGTTTTATGAGCAATATATCGGCCTACCAATAATATAATATTTTTAGATGATTTTTACAATTACTGCTATTTTAAAAAAGATAATTTTAAGTTGGTTTGTTATATGAGTAATATATCGGCATACTGATAATATAATATTTTTAAATGATATATTACTGTTTTAAAAAAGATAATTTAAGTTGGTTTGTTATATGAGTAATATACTGGCCTACTGATAATAATATATTTTTAGATGATATATTACTATTTAAACCTATAATTAGCTGATATTTATATTATATTTTCCGATTTTATATATCATTTATTAAATAAAATAAAAAATAAAACAAAATAATAATAATATATAAATTATTTTTTTCACCCTCTCGTTGTTACTTTATCATCACCCTTTTCCACTGCCTTACCCCTTTCACTTTTTCTACTTTCTTGCTCTCTTTCTATTCTTTCCCTCATAGCTTCATCCACAATCTTCTTCACCTTTAATTCCACTATCACCACCCTCAATACCCTCACTTCTCTCAACACCAGTCTCTTCTGGAGTTGTAATTTCCACATGTTGTTTTCTACTACCTTTTGCAGTAGAAGCTTCAGCTATTGCTCTTGATGCTCCTGTTGCTATTGCTTTTGCTGCTGTTGCTTTTGTTGCTTTTGCTGCTGTTGTTGATGTTGTTGTTTTTGCTGTCAGCTTTTTTAATGCTGTTCTTAGTACAGCTGATGATGATGTTGATGCTGCTACTATGGGACTTGGAAGTGACGATTCTTTGCTTTTTTGTGCTTCCGAAGGTCTTATACAAAAACGAAAATAGCACTACCACTTTTTCTACTTTGCTTCATTCTCAAACTATTATCACTTTCGGCCTCACGGGTGCTAGCCTGACTTCTTTTTCTTCCCGAGCCACCAAATTGTCCTTCACTATCAGCATCCTGGATGCGACTTCGACTTTGACTTGTACTTCTTTTTCTTTTTTTCTTTTTTTTCATTGGTCCTCATCTTCACTAGAAAAATCGGCATCAAACCCGAGATCCGGTATACCATATTGTCTGTGGGCCTCATCTAATAGTGCCCAACTTGGGCAATTCGGTGGCTGTACACAATCGGTATTGATGTAATCGCCATAATGGCGTTCGATCATTCGTCGGTTTTTCTGCTAAAGCAGCTTGATGTAGGATCTATTCACTTATGGAACAGCCGTTTTAACTAGATAATATATATTAGACATTTAGAAATATTATTATTGAATACATTAACTCAAATTATAGGATTAGAATAATATACTTACATGGGGCCCACGCCACCATTTGTCAACACAAACCAACTTCTTCTCTCTCTCCTTTATCTCCATATCCGTAATCCATTCTTCGTTCGAATGGTAAGCATTACCACCCTTGCTCGTGGTTAATAACTCCAAATCATCATGTGAATATCTTCTAATCTTCTTATTCCCTGACTTAATCAAAAACATCAAACCTCTATATCTCCTTTTCTTCTTCTAATTATTTTATAAAAGAAAATGATAATAAAAATAATATTTTAAATATAATTTACATAAGCACAAAATTTTATATCATTCTTATCTCATTTACCCTAGTATTACACCCAACTCGGGCAAGATTGTGGGCCTTTTTCATACTATCAGAATTTATTGCTGCAGTGTGTCTTTGCGAATTGTGGAGCTGCTTCAATATTTTTTCAATCGTGCCCGAGTGTTGCTGGTATCCAGGCAACTTCTTGGTAATCACTGGAATTAAAATTTTCCTAATATCGGTACATTGCGATTCCCATTTTTTTGCTGAATCTGGTTTTTGGGACGATAATTTCCCTCCCTCAATCAACACCTTAATTTCGTTCTATAAAAACAAAAAAAAAAAAGATAAAAAAAACCAAAAAAAAAGAGAGAAGGATTATAATATATTTACCCTAAGATAGGACGATTGTTCCTTAGTTAATGGGCTCGGTGGCCTGCCACCAGACGAACTACTGGAACTACTTCTTTCACTACTACTTGAACTACTACTGCTGCTACTTGGCCTTCTACTTCTACCTCTTCCATCTTCATCTTCACTACTAGTAGTGCTTGCACTACTAGTAGTACTTGGACTTGGAGTTTTTACAGCTCTTGCTTTTGCCTTTTCTTTTTCTTGCACAACGGCAATTGCAGCCGCAACTGCTGCAGAGAACAACTCCACATTCACTAAAAATATAAAGTTTATAATTAATTAATTTTTGATAAATTACTATATCAGCTTTTTGTAAATCTTACATTTTTGTTTCTTATGTTTTTCTTGGCCATTTTGCTGCTTTCAGCTTTGGGTAGTTTCTTTTCTTTACCCATTTTTATAAGAAAGATGGAGAATCAAGAGAAAAAGAAAACGAGAGAAAAAAATAAAAGCGAGAATGAAAGAAAATGAGAGAGAAAAATAAGAGAGAAAAAGAAAAATGAGAGAAAAAAACAAAAGAGAGAAAAAAATGAGAAAGAAAACTGAAAGAGAAATAAAACTAAGATAGGAAGAAAAATAAGTGTGAAAATAAGTGAGAATTGATGTATATGTGTATATATTTGTAAAATTGAATTGAAAATGGTGACGAAAAATTCTTGGAAAAAATACCATCTCTTTTATAATTTCGATGGGCTATATGGTAATTATCTTCTGCATTGTTTAATTTTTCCTAGTATTGAAATTTTCTAATAATATCTTTTGCTTGAGCAAAATTTAATATCGTTATAACATCATTAATTAAATAAATGATTACATTAAAATAATATACTTTTTACCTTTTGCTTAAACGATATACGATCAACTTAATTGCTACATGCATTATATTCGACCTCGATAAAATTAATTATAAATATTATATTACTATTGAAGTAATATCAATAATTAAATAAATAATTACATTAAAATAATTTACCTTTCGCTTAAACGATATGCTATCGACTTAGTACTCAAATAAAAATTGGACAATATAAAAATTATATTAATATCGTTATAATAACAATAATTAAATAATTAATTACATTTAAAATAATTTACCTTTTAATTAAACAATATACGATCAACTTGATTGTCATGTGCATTATCTTCAGCCTCAGATAAAATTGATTATAAAAATTATTATTATTTTTTTTTTTTAAGGTGAGGCCTTGCTCATATCTTTATTGGGTAATTTATATAAGTAGTTACATATAATATATAAAAACTTAAATTGTACAGGGACAAATACATTATAAAAATTATATTATTATTGAAGTAATATCAATAATTAAATTTATCTTTTGCATATAAAAATTATATTAATATCGGTATAATATCAATAATTAAATAATTGATTACATTAAAAATAATTTATCTTTTGATTAAACGATACTATCGAACCAATTAAAAAATTACTTTATTAGGAAGATATGCAAACAAACTTTAATCCAGATTAGGTGTCATTATGCAATTTCAGCGATTTTTCATTGTTAACCAATAAGAAATAAACAAACAATACACAATTTATACTAGGTTAATGTGTAGCATTGTGAGGCCGGAGTGAAAATATTTTAAAATTTAAATTTTTAAATAAAACTAATTATTTTAATATAATATATATATTTAATAATATAGTATATAGTATATATTATTTAAATTTAATTTGTTTATAAGTGTCTAGCTAAAAATTTTACTATAGCTTACACTAATCAGTAAAGCTAATTCTTATCTTAATATATTCTGATCTTGAAACTCAGAAATTCTTTATACTGATTCAAGTATGCTTATGATTTATACTTAATATAATTTAGCGGATAATTGTATAATAATTTAATTGCAATTCAACTTTTAGTACTTCTAGTAGTAATAGACAATTACTATATATTTTTTATTTTTTATGATACTTTAGGTATTAAAGAAATTAACCGCATTTCCTCAGTTTTTTTTTCTTGTGCTCTTTTACTATTCGCACTTTGTTGTAGTCTTTCAAAGTTAAATGGTTTAAAAATGATGTCTTTAAGTGCACGAACTCGAGATACTGCTACAAAAAAAAGCCCTGCAGCAAATTCTTTGTTACAATATCTATTACAGCTTTTGTTAGTGTAAGGCCTTGGCTTTTGTGTACTGTAATAGCCCAAGCAAGATGTATAGAAATTTGTATATGTGAACAAGTTCCAGATTTACCTTCTCATATTCGTTGAATTGGCACAATTGGAACTACTTTTATACCCTCTAATGTGCTTATAGTGGGTCCTTTGTAATCATCAAAGGCAATAAAAACTGCTATAGGAAGAGAAGGTGGACCTTGGCCTTCCTCAAATAAAATTTCCTGAATAACTCCCATTGAACCATTAACTAACCCAGCTTTTGTTCACAGGTTTACTATTAACATAATACGAGCACCTTTGGCTAATAATAATTCTGCTTCAAGACCATTTGCCATATCAGGATCAGCATTTTTAGCCTCTTTACCACCTCTAGAATGTATTGCAAGAATTTTTGCAACAGGTGCATTTAAAGATCTTAGTTTATCAATATTTATTAAATTAACATCAGTTCAATTTGTTTGAATAAACATAACATTTAAGAATTGATCACACTCTGTTTTAGTTATATTATTTTCAAAACATGTACTAAGTATTCTCCAGTCATCTATTGTAGATTCTCCAATTCGCAATCGTAAAAGAATTTCTCTGAATTTTTTTGTTCATCTGAATCTCCAGATTGACGTTGAACAATTTCAAATTTATATACTTCATGAAATTGTTTATATGCAATAATACCATTATTAGACATTTGATCTCGCAAAACGTCTGTAGTATACATAGGTTGATCAAGCACAGGAGGAAGCTGACCAAAATCACCAACTAATAGTATTGATTTTCCACCAAAAGGTTCATTTTTATGCTCAGGAAAAGCTTGGCATAACCACAAATCAATCACAGCAAGCATCCGATGTTCAACCATGCTTTTTTCATCGATTATAAAATACTCTATGTTTTCTAACCTGTTTTGTAACTTTTTAAGTCGTTCACCAGTTATATCGAGTTTGGTACCAACAGGTATTGGAATCGAAAGTAATGAGTGAATTGTTGCTCCATTAATATTAAAAGCTGCAACACCTGTTGGAGCAAGTACTAATACAGGTGAGTTAGATATTTCCTCTTTCATTTCATAAAGTCGACGTCTAATTGCCTTGATGAGGTATAATTTTTCTGTGCCAGCAGTTCCTATTACAATAATTCTAAGTGGCTCAACTTGACAATTTGCAAGTATACTTTGGTAATGTAATTCTATTTGCTTAAAAATTAATTTTTGATTGTTATTTAATGTTTGATAATCTATATCAATATCAGAAATTATATTATATTTAGTTTCTTTACCAGATACCTCATGATTAGATACTCTTTGTACAAAAGAATTTTCTTCTTCAAGATCACTATTAGAATAATATTGTCAAGCATCATTAGTCCAATCATGATTTCGATCAATATCACAAGACCCAAGATCAGAAGAGCGATCAAAATTTGAATTAGGGCCCATTTCAGCTAGAAGCATCCAGTCAAATCGATATTCCTCTAGTTCATCATCCTCTAGTTCCTCTTTACTATCATCATTTGCAATCTCATTTTCATTATTATCTACAGGAGAACCAAGTAAGTCCATTGGATCATTATTAATTTCTTCTAAATGGTTATTATATAAGGCTGACCATGAAATTGTACTATTTTGAGTAAGTAGCTGAATATCTCGATGATGAACATGAAGAAGAACCTTTATATGACAGAACTCTTCCCAATTTGGACCATCTCGTACTGGTGATGGTTGTAGCCAAATACATATAATATTTTCTTTTTTGCATTTGTACCATCTGTTTTTAGTAAATTTATATATAAGATATAACTGATATAATGAAAAATTCTCAAATTCAGAAGGCCGATCCCAATATAATTTTAAGGCAGATCTTGTGGTTAATCCAATATTATTAATTTCATTAAATTTGTATTTTCTTTTGTACCTGTACCACGAAGCCAACGTGGTGCTTTATTATTAAGATTTAATAAAAAGTGCAACTTGAATGATAAAAAGGAATTCCAAGAAGAAGATGACAAGTTTCTTGTGCAGATATATCTCGTTCTGCAACACTATGGAGCAATAGTTTTTGAACTGGGGTAACAAGTCGATTATTTGGTATACTATTATTAAGTATATGATCTAAAATTTCAGAAAATGCTACTGATCGTGGTTCTGCTTTGCTTGCATATTTAGAAATATATTGTAGAGCTGCATGAATACTAAGGATAGGTTTTAAATCAACATTTGCTCTCCATCCTTGCAATTGAAATCTGTTATGTGGATTAATATATGGATCATTTCTTGCTGTTACAAGCTCTGGGTAATTGTAATTATCATCGCGCAAAAAAGTATAACTGCTTTCTTCTTTAGGATATCCATATATGCAATATTGTTGTTCAGCACGATTAGTACGAAGACAATATGAAGGACTACATCGTGTATGTCTTTGTAATTTATTTACTAACTCAATATAGTCTTGTAAATCATCATGTAGTTCTTCATGACGTTTTTGACATGGATAACGATCAGGAACAGAAGCATTAGGATCTGAATTGATTGTAGTAACCAGAAAATCAATATATTCCAATACCTTTTCTAATGAATTTTCATCTTCTTTTAGTACTTCCCATTCAATTTCGGGTGCATTTCTTATCTTTCCAATTCCATGTACATGGACACTACCATGATGTTGCCATTCAAACCTATACCACCAGTCTTCTAAATCCCACTTCTTTACTAACACATCGTTAAAGAAAATTTCAAAACATTTATTAAAGAACCAAGTAGCAAGATGAGGATTATCAACAATATTTTGATGATAATTTTCACAAGATGGCATAAGTTTATGAAGCTCTGGCCAGTGCAAATCAGTAGTACTAAATGTAAAAAAGATTAATTCTCTTGAACCTAACTGTTTGATCATGTCTGATAGTTCATAACGTCTTAAATTCCAGAACTGTCTTGAGCTACGTATACCCATACCAAATCTCATAATGCGGTCAGCCATATATGTATCACCTTTAGCAATTATTTCCTGTATTTCTGTAACTATAAGTTGATCATCATTAAGGTTCTGTTTAATATATACTCTTCCTTCTTGTAGTGCTCGCCATCTCATTTGTGAATTAAGTGCAAAATACTGCCAACGAGTATGATGAGCAAATCTTCCATTCTAGTATAATAATAAATGTTTAAAATACTCAGCCGCATTAATATTTTTAATACGTTCTGTACAAAGATCAGCACATCCAGTTGGGTAAAGAGTTGGAAATGCACGTGCAATATAACCTGGTGTTTGAAATTCATTAATAGGATTGCTATCAATTCGTGGCCACTCTATTGTATCATTATTAGCTATTATTCGATTAAGTGTATTTCTTATAGCTACATTCTCTCTATCATCTGAAGGAAGAAAAGGTACAAAGGTACTTGTGATCACATTATCATCATTTTCTTCATCAGCTTTATCATCTATTAATTGATTAATTTGAAAATTTTCATCGATATAACCATTCTCTGGTAAACAATAAAGATTTTCATTGTTTATAACAATTTTTGAATAATAGGTGTTATTTTCCTTTAACCAACATAATGTATGAATAATTTTATTTCGACTAACTCTAAAATCTCTAAATTCTGTTGAGTCTTTTTCAGATTGCTGATGTATAACAAGTAAATTCAATTAAGATGGATGTTGAGGAAGACGAGTTATAAATTCTTCTATATCTTGAGAGAAATTAATAACATTTCCTCTATATCCATTTTGTCCTCTATGAAGTCTGTAAACTACCATTACAGGAAAAACTTGTGCAATCAACATCTCTTCAATTTCTTTATGTCCTTGAAGCTCTTCAGGCACTTCTTCTGGATCCATATTGTTATCAATTGAAAACTTTTTTGGTAAGGTTTTTTCAGTATAACAACGACGGCATTCTCCCATAACAAGAGTTATTGATGTAAAACATTCATTGCATGTAGGACAATGTGTGTTTTTTAATTTGTCAATTTTATTACGAAATATTCGCAAAAGAACTTTATCATATTCATCAAGGACTGTAGAAAGTGAATTAACTAGTATAGTAATATTATTTTGAAGCAAATTAGTATCAGATTCAATATTTTGAACCAAATTATTATCATTTTGTAAATTTAGTTCATTCACATTTATATTATTAGTTACTTATTCAATATTTTGAAACATATTATTTTCATCTTGTGTGTTTAGTTCATCTATATTTATATTGCTTTCGGATTCAATTTTTCGAGGATCTTGGCTACTATTATCTGTAAGGCTTGCTTCAAGTTCTAAAAGGTCTGTTTCAATTTTATGTAATTTTTTTGTTGCTTTTTTTTGCTATTTTTTTTTATTCTCATGTCTAAGATGTTCCTCATGTTTTTCTTGTTTTTCATTTTTTCTACTTTTACGTTTTCTAAGAGTATTCTGCAGAAGTGAACTTTCTCCTTGGTCTTCTATCAAATGGATCTCTTCAATTTGAGTTTCTTCCATTGGGCTTTCAACTATTTGACTTTCAATCATTGGACTTCTAGTAATTGGACTTTCGATCATTGGGCTTCCAATTATTGGGCTTTCAGCCATTGGGTTTTCTAAATTTTCATCCATTTTGATCTTTTTTAATTATTTTATAAATAATATGTTTTAAGTTTATTTAGTCTTCAATCATATATAATAAATGAGCTTTTTAGAATTTTAGTAAAGCAAAATGTAAGCTCTTTTATATTTTTCTTATCATATGTAAATCTTGTTATTTTTTGTATTAACATTTTTATATTAACTCTCGGGCGCATCTATTTACATCTATGTTTACTTCTAATTATTCAGATTATCTATTGCGCCCTCCCTTTGTGCCAAACACATACTACGTACAAATAAGGCTAAATAATGCAGAAGAACCAAATAAAGTATACAAGTGCCAAAATAAAAATTACAAAATAGGAAATAAGTAATGCACAAATTAACATAAGGTGAGGCACTAGATAAAAATATGGGTAATTTAATTTGTTTTCAGATTATCAATATGCTATATATCTGATTACAGCTGTTTTCAAAAAGGTGTGTTAACGATCAGGGATCACCATATCATGGGAAATTTACAATATTTCCCAAATTTCCTACTTTTTTTTTACTCTCGCCTCTAACAGAGAAAGATTCTCACCAATTTTCCAATAGAAATAGTTTTTATAGTTCAAGAATCTTTTAGAGTTACTTAATAAGTATAATGCAATATATTTTCCTCGAGCAAAAGAAGCTTAATCTTCTGTCAAATTGGGCGTAAAAATTCGTGTATATGCATATTTGACAGCTTCAGTTCGATTGCCGGTTTTGTAATATCACATTTGAATTTTTGTGTTTGCAAATAAACTGCATAGTATAAGAACTTTCGACAACTAAAGCAAGTCCCTTTTTGTATATAGTTTTGTATCTAGTGCATCCGCCATTAATATTAATACGATTATAAAAACAAAATAATATACATTGCAATAATTTGTTTATATAGCGATAAAGAGAAAAGGGTATCACACACTTATTAGTACGAGGTTATACAACGGACGTCATTAATTATCTAATCTAAAATATGCGTGATGACCGTGATAAAAAAAGTTAATTATTAAATTTCTGATTTTCCGATTCCCCATATGGGTATATGTCATAAAAATCACCTGTCCTTTTTGAAAACAGCTATATGTAAAATCATTTATGTCTTTTTCAACAAAACCAAAAGGGCTTTGTTCTTTTACATTACCATTCACAGTAGACTTAGCCCTAAAGATACATGCACTTTCATATTTTTATATTTAAAACAAGTTAAGTAATAAATTTGAAAAGAATGCGGCCATTGAAGTTGGCTTTTCATTTCATTTCTTATATAAATTTTAATTTTTTTACAATTTACTAATTATTTTTTATAAATAGTATTCGCTTGTTTGATTTTTATTTAAACTTTTACCAAGCCCGTCTAAAAACTACAAACTACTCGAACTTTTAGATTCAGTAAAGAGTTTCAGTCATTACCATACTTAGCCCTAAAGATACATGCACTTTTATATTTTTATATTTAAAACGAGTTAAGTAATAAATTTGAAAAGAATGCGGCTATTGAAGTTGGCTTTTCGTTTCATTTCTTTTATTTTTTTATAAATTTTAATTTTTTTACAATTTTATCGAAGAAGAATTTAAAGATGAGGAGTGAAGATGGACTTATGAGTTAAAGATTATTTTCAATGAAAAACAAATAAATGAAGCAACTATTATTGACCATTACCAAAAAGAACACGGCGATGCAGTTACTAACGAGTTAATCTTAGAAATCTTAGCAGAAAAATTAAATAATAAATGGATTGGCCCTTTGCCAGAAAGTTATTTATGAGGGGGAGGTATTTTTTGTTTCGAAAGCTCTTATTAAAATCGAAGTTATCGCCTATTTTTGGTTTAAAAAAGATACTTCTGATCATTTGTGAATCAAAATTGTTATCCAATTAAATCAAAGTTTAACTAAGAAAAAAAATGAAGAAACTCTGGAAAAGATTTGACAACAATGAATTAAAAACTCAAAAAATAGAACAAGCAATTGAACAAATTAGCCAAGAAAAAAAGACTAGGAAAACTACAAAAATTAAGAGCGAAGTAGAAGAAAAAAAATAGACTTAGAAAATTAACTGTTGTTGAGGATCAACCTAAGGGACTTTCACAAGTTTCTGAGAAAAAACTATTACTAATTATTTTTTGTTACTAATTTCAAACTCTGCTAGCTGCACTTGTTTTCCAGATCGACACCCTCTGACTATAGACGATTAAAAAATTAAACAAAGTACCAAGACGAAAGGAATTCACAGAAGTTCTTTTTTTGGATGGATCCTCTTCACAAGCCGTATGAAAGGTTAATTTAATCATTGAACACTGTTCTGAGATCAAGAAATTAAATGTTCGGTAGAAACTGTTTGATACTGCTGATTACAATAAGAGCAAGTGATAACTATTTGATCGGGATTTAGTCTTTTTAGTTTTCTTTTTACCAATAATTATAAAAAGAAGTGTAATATATCATATTTTAACAAAAATTACCTGATTTCTTGTGTGGTAACATATTATGGTTTTCCATCTGTAGCGATCATTGGATGCGTCATTGAACTCAAGCAGTTGTCCTCGTGTTAAAGTCATGAAAAAAAAATTATAGACTAAAATATGTTTATACCTTCCAGTAGTCTATCAATTACAGAGTCAATATATATTTCAAGAGAATCACCCATTGTACGTTTTTGCTCTTGATTAAGATACAAGAGCTATATATACTTTAGTGGTGAAGTGTGTGCGTAAAGCGTATTGATACAAACGGAACAATATTAGAGGCACTAAAAGTAAATACACAAAGATCTTGTAAATATAAAATTATAAAATATAACTAAATATAAAAATAAATTCTTGTACTATATGTATTTTGACATTGACAAGTTGGAGGTGTTTGAAAGTATTGGTATTTATCATCTTTTTTTGAATATCTAGTTTATAGTTAGAAAATCAGGAAATCGAATTTTGAAAAAACTGGGAAATCGTATAGATTTATAATTTAATGGGGGGGTCTACTATTTTTGTCTGTTGATTTTTTTTTATTAGTGATTTGTTTTCGTGACATGCATGGGGCAGACAAAAATTTCCAAATTGTGGGTTTGATCTAATTTTATGTAACTGATATAAAGAAACATCAAAAAAGTAATTTTTTTAGATCAGTCTGAATCAAAAATGTAATTTTTATATCACCATGTGCAAACACTAAATGTCTGCGCTACACTCTGGCCAATTAATATCATATCACTTAATATCATTAATTAAATAATTAATTACATTAAAATAATCTGCCTTTATTTGTTTGAACGATATGCATGCGATCGAGGCATTGTTTCTTGATCTTAAATAAATAAATAAATCAATACCGAATTTTTGACAATTCCTATTCATGTAGCCGATACAATATACAATTTATATTAATATCGTATCGCTTAATATCATTAATTAAATAATTGATTACATTAAAATAATTTACCTTTATTTGTTTAAACGATATGCATGCGATCGAGACATTGTTCCTTGATCTTAAATAAATAAATTAATACCGAATCTTTGACAATTCCTATTCATGTAGTCGATACAATACACAAATTATATTAATATCATACACTTAATATCATTAATTAAATAATTGATTACATTAAAATAATTTACCTTTATTAGTTTGAATGATATGCATATGATCGAGCATTGTTCCTTGATCTTAAATAAATAAATAAATAAAACAATACCGAATCTTTGACCGTTAATTTAGATCACGTGAGTTAATTAATAATATTGTATTTATATCATCCAAAAAATGTATATAATCAGAAATATATTAGTCTGTGAAAATAGAAATTTCAATAATCAACCAATATCGGCCTAAAATTTAGATCACATTAGTTAATTAATAATATTGTATTTATATCGTCTAAAAATGTATATAATCAGAAATATCAGTTTGTGAAAATAGAAAATTACAATAATCAACCAAATATTGGCCTATTTTAAGTTCAAAAAGATAAATTAATAATATCGTATTTTTATTATTGAAAAATGTATATAATCAGAAATATATCAGTTAGTGAAAATAGAAAATTACAATCCCTTAATTTGTTATACAGGCATATTTGCCTGCGAAAATTTTAAAATTTTAAATTTTTAAATAAAACTTCAAATATTAATTTTAGCTATATACTTTTTAAGTAAAAAATATAATATTAGTTCTGTTTTATCAACTTTATTATAAAATTTTTTTAAAATTATTAAAAACTTTGGTGTAATAAAAGTTTAAAGTTTTTGTTTTAGAACTTTTACTATAGAAATTTTTCTTTAGGTTTTCTCAAATTTTATATGTTCCCGTCTATAAAAAAATTTTCACTTCTAATACAAGTCTTAATTTTTACAAATAAATCATATAAAGTCAAATAATGAAAGTTGTCATCCTTTATATAAACTACAATATTGTATTAGAAACTATATTTTTAAAACCAATATTTAAAGAATTTGCCAAGATATTGTAAAATATTTTTTTGGTTAAAAAATTTCTTTAAAATTTAATATTTTCAGCTTATAAGCAACATAAACTTTTTGTTTTATAATATAAATTGAAATAATTTAAAAATATAATCCTTGTTATTAAATATTATAATACCAAATTTTATTTAAATATTTTAAATAGATCAGAGATATATTTATAGTAATTATACAGGCAAATTGCCTGCGAAGTAGTACAAACTAAGGGATAATTAACCAATATCGGCCTATTTTAAGTTCAAAAAGATAAAATCGGATAAATTTCATCACAAAATAAATAAATTCATGCAATAATCAGTATATATCATTAGTTATTAGTCAAAATTTTGATCATATAAGTTTATTAATAATGTCATATTTATATCATCCAATAATATATATAATCAGAAATTTATCGTTAGGCTGATTATTGTTGATTATATTAACATTCATATATCTTCTTTTATTTGGATTAATTTTAAAATTTAATATAATCATTAATCTATCGGCTCATGATATTAGGCTGATATATTACAATTATATTAGTTAGTAAACAATATTATATCTGATTTAATAATGTTTGTTTTTATACATATCGCCTTAATATCGTCCTATAGTGCGGGACATCTAAAGGCGAAAATTATGAAATTTGTCACATTTTCAAAAATTTCATAGTAAAATTTGATGTCTTTGTGAATCCTTGCATTTTGATTGGCTAATAATTAATTTTAAAAAAATATTTTAAAAATAATTCAAAAATTAATTTTAAAATTAGCCAATAGCAGAAGGCTAAAACATGTGGCTTGTCCCATTTTTGGCTAAATTTTTACGTATTATATAAAAATACTATACTTTTAAACTCATTAATTGAAACAATATACAATGATTTTTGAAAAGTTAAGGCTGCTAAGTTGTAGTAAATTAGCTAAATTACAAAATAGGTGCTTATTTTTTGTGATATTGTTTTTATATTGAATATTATTAGCTTTTAAAGTTTGTGAAGCCTATAGGTGTCCCGCACTGTATTATATTAAAAAATTTCGACTTGTAAAATGTAAGATTAAAAAGATTAAATCTTCATAGCTTTTTATATACTACTGTAAACTTTCATAAGCCTTACGGTGCATAAGAAAATCATAAATTTACGTAAAATTTTTACAGAAATTTACGATTTTCTTATGCACCTTAAGAAAATCGTAAATTTATGTAAAAATTTTATAGAAATTTACAATTTTCTTACGTACCATAAAAAAATCGTAAATTAACATAAAAATTTTACGTAAATTTACGAATTTCTTATGTACCATAAGGCTTATGTAGTTTTACACTAAATTTTACGTAAGTTTACGATTTTCTTACATACCATAAAAACTTACGTAAGATTACACTATTATAAATTTGCTGATGTAGGTATAGGTAAAGAATATGAAGGTTTTCCATTGTTGGGAGATTGTTAGTAAAGATTTTAATTCCAAAAGAATATTTAGAATAATTGTATTCAAGTGTGTTTAGAATAGCAAAACATAGTGTCCAATTAATTTCAGACATGTTTTTAAATATTTTAAGAGTAGTCCAGAAATATAGTTCTTGTATAGTATATATATTTTTAATAAAAGTACATATTTTGAAAGAAATAAGATAATTGTTCTACATAAAATAGATTGGTAAATTTTAGAAAATTTGATATTAATTTGTTAGTTCCACGTTTTGCAAGTAGGTCTGCTTGGTTATAAAAAGAATTAAGGTGTAATTTGACTTTGTGTAGGGTAAATAAAATGTTTTTAATACCGGTAGATTTAATTTGATTAATGATAGATATATTAATATCCCAATTTTTTTTTTTAAATATTAAAGGCAAGACCTTGCTTTTATCTTTATTAAATTTAATATCCCAATTTTTGTTTTGTATAGTTTTAGAAAAGTTATCTAAATGGAAATTTATATGAGTATTATTAGAAATTGTAAGATGAAGGGAAATAATTGCTTCAAGTTTAGTTTATGTTAAATTTGGATATAAAGTAGTAGCTGAATTGAATTTAATAGAGATTTTGTTTTCACAAATCCAGCCAATACCAGATTTGATAATTGAAGATTGTAGATTTTGAATTGAAATATCTGTATAAAAGTGAAAATCTTGTAAAGCTAAATTTTGAATAAGTGTTAAAAGACTAGTAAGTTGATGTTAATAGATAGTATGATTGGTTAGATGATATATAAGTTGTATCTCTTGTGTAGGAATATAAACTTGTAGTGTAAATTGAGAAGAAGTTGTAGCAACAGTAAGGTTTAATATATAGGTTAGAGCAAGAATTTCTTTGTAATCTATTTGAATGTATATTGGATTTTTGAGATTGCTAGTTTGGTTGTAGGGAAGATTAAATGAAGAAAGGGTATTTAAAGATGGAAGAGTATGGGTATTAGTTGGATGAAACCTAAATCTAAAGGGTTTATACTGTATGTTGTAGTTTTTGATAAAGAAGTTGAAGTGATAAAAAGATATTATTGTTAGAATTGTAGTGTATTTGTATAAGTGAAAAGGAATTAGAGGTTAATAAAGGAGAAAGAAGATATATTGTATTAATAAAGGAGTTAATTGTAGGTAAGTTAAAATGAGGCCATGTAGTTATAATTGTATTATCATGTATAAAATGGGGGATATTGAAAAACCATAAAGGTTGATAGCCTTTAGTGGGTTTGTTAGTATGCAAGTAAATATTATTCTATAAAAGAATATATTTATTGTTTGCAGTTGTAATTTGTTCAATAAATAGTAACCAGTTATTTTTCAAACTATTAATAGTAGAAGTTTGTGGGTTTGAAGGGAGAATATTATAGATTAGGTGTATATTAGAGAGAAAATCTGGGTGATAGGATTTAAGTGAAATATTTGATAATATAATATTGTTTTTGGCTAATTGTGAAAAGTGAAAAATAAGTATAAAATTTTTTGTTTTATGACCATGTGAAATAAGTAGATTTTGGGTAAGATTGGAAGACCATATTTTGGTTAACCATAATTTAATACAGGTAAGACCAATATTTGTGAAAATTGGATTAGTATTAAATATACGTTCAATATTAGCAGTACTTGTTTTTTTAATCAAATTGTTGAGGATAGTTAAATTAAATGTTATGGAATTAGTAAAAACTATATTGTTAGTATTTTTAGCAAGGGAGAGCAGTTTTTTGATTTGAATAGTGAAAAGTCTAGATAGTCTGGTTTGAATATTTTTATGAATAATGCATATTTGCAAAAGATATTCAATAGAGGGTTAGAGTATAAGGTTGAAAAGTAATGAGATTTGTAAGAGCATAAGTTTTTTGTATTTTATTTGACAGATAAAGTTTTTATTTTGTTAATAATTACATCAAATATTGGTTTAGTTTGAACTATTTTTATCAAAATAGATATCTAAGTATCTAATAACATCATTGGACTTTCTGGGTAGAATAGGTTGATTATTGAATAGAAGGGATATTGTTTGGAATTTGTAAGGTTTAGATTGTATATGAAGTAAATCAGATTTTGTAGAGTTAACTTCTATATTATTAATTTTATAAAGTTCAGATGTATTATTAAGAATATTTGCATAGTTTCAGAGTTTTTACAAAGCCATGTTGTATCATCTATATAGGCTAAAAGTGGATTGAGATACTAGTACTAGTAGTATTAGTAATTATATCAAAAGGGATTGTGAAGTAATTTTGAGTATTTGATTTTGGTATTTTTAGTAAATAAAAGTAAGGATTGAGTTATAGTAAATTTTTCAAAGTAGAGGAGAATATGTCTCTTCTTGTTCTATTCCAAACTGAATATTAATAGGTGAAGTAAGACCATAAGCAGTGATAATCCTTGCTTGTCTTAATATGTGCAGTTCGATAATTAGATTGATGTCTGAACTAGGAATACCAATTCTTTTACAAGTATTTTGGAGACATGAATATTAATTTTGTCAAATTCTTTAGACATATTTTGGAATAGTATCTAAGCTTCTTTGTTGTGTATTTTGTAGTATCCAATAGTATTATGAAGAATTTGTATAGAAATATGGGTGAATGAGTTTTTAGAAGTAGCAAAATTTAGATCAGATAGGAAATAGTTACTAGAAATAACTTGATCAAGTCATTTAGTAAATGTTTTAGTAAAGATTTTTTTAAAAGGTTCTATAATAAAAATTGGTCAAACTTAATTTGAAATAAAATCCCAAATAGATTTTTTTGGAAAAAGAAATATATTCAAGAACTTCCAATCTGTAGAAACTTTTTGAAGTTGAAAGCATTTGTTGAAAAATTTTTTAAAGAGTGTTTGTACTTTGTAACTGGCATATTTAATATGTTCATAGCAAATTTTAGAGGGACCTGCTGCCTTTTGGTTTGGAAGATCATTTAAAATTTTTTGCTATTCTTGATTTGTAATATTCTAAAATAAGTTACAGTAGAGTTCTTCAAATTCAGGATGTGGTTTATAAAGAAGATAGAATTTAGAAGAGGATGGAATTGGTTGAAGTAGTTTTTCTTTAAAATATTCGGTGATTATGGATTGCATTAAGGATTTCATTATGTTTTGTAAGATGTAAGTTTTTAATAGCTAGTCTATCAATATAAATATTATTATATTTTTCAAGAATTTTTTGTAGAAAATTTTTGGGGTTTCTAGAAAGAATTGGTTACAGTTTTCAATTTTTTGTTGAATTTCTATATAGATAATTTGTTGTTGTTGAATATTAAGAGCAGTTTTGATTTGTTAAAATTCTTCTTTAATTTGTAATAGAGTAGGTGCTAGTAGTTGAAATGTACAATCAGGGTATTGTAGGATATATTTTTCACAAAGTAGAAGAAAGTTGGAGAAGGAAGTATGATTTTTAAGATATTGTATTTCTTTAAATCTATAAAAGAGAGAAGTTTGTTTTATAAAGAAGTTTCTTTAATTTCTTTAATAGTATTAATTTTGTAAAAAGAAATATATTTGGTAGCAGCTTTAATGAGAGTTTTTTGAAGTTTATTCCAAAAATTGTTGAGCTGGTTTTGGTTGATAATTTGATTAATTTGTGTATATAGTTTTTGCAAATTGAGTGTAGTTTGGTTTGCATAGTTTTTAAGATTTTCTTTGAAGCAGTTTTTCAGAAAAATTTTTCTTTTATGTTGTTTATATGTTTTTTTATATCTTTTTAATTTTGTACTTTATTATTATAATTATTATTGATTTGATAGCATTTTTATAGTAGCTAAATAATGTTTTTATGGTAATTTAACACTATTTTTGTAGTGATTTGATATTGTAATTTGACTTGATAAGTGTTTTTGATAAAGTAATATTATTTTTTGTAGTGATTCAATATAGTAATTTGACATAAAGGCTAAGCATGATAGAAAAAGATAAATTTTGTTTTTTTTTTTAAAAAATATATATTTTTAAATAATTATTTTCTTATTAGATTTGGAGTTAACAAGTCATTCAATTAAATAATTGCTATTGCTAAAAAAATAAATATAAATATTTTCTATATAAATAATGCAAAAATTATATAAATTTTGAATATATTCTTTTGATTTATAAAAATTTAGTTAGTATTTAATATTTAAATAAATTTAGTAATTTATTTTTTTTTGCTTTTTTTTACTTACTTTATTATTATTGATTTAATAGCATTTTTAAAACAACAACTCTTTCTGATGATTACTTGAAATAAATTACCAATGGAAGAAACAAAAAGTTTTTTGTTAGAGAGTTGCCTATACTTAATGTATAGTAGGATAACACAGGAAAATGGTTTTTATAAAGGTCAACTAACATTCTGGGGACTCTTTTATATATTTGATATACAAGCCAAAAGTGTACTTTTACAAGATAACTGGCAAAAGGTGGAGTCCTTGTATGAGAAATTTTGGTGGAAATTAAAGTTTTCTTCTGTCGACAAAGTTTCCTGTAGAAAAACAATGGGGAACAACAAAAATTAAGTTTTTTCAAATGCACCCACTCTTTTAAATTTTTTCGAGTATCGTCATACTTCCCTTTGGATTTTTTTGAAATTTCGCCAAAAAATAGGAATCCTAGCTTATCCTCTCCAAAAGATTAGTAGTGTTTACTCCTTCTAAATTGGGATGATCTGAATCAGGACTGGCTCTGTCACGAGTGAATTTGGTCACTATATACAAATAAACAATGAATGACGTGGTTGGATCTGAAGGGAACTTGAAAAATTTCTTATCTTTCTTTTTTAGTTTTGTTTTTCTTTCTTTTCATATATCTGTACATATAATACACTGGTAGATATTAGTCTTGTGGTATTATATAATTTTTATCATTTATACTAGATGTATTAGCATCTGTAGTTTCTATTCTCTCTTTGCTTTTTCTTTGGTTTTTCTTTTATTATTTCTTTTCTTTTGGTTGTATTTTTGGTTAGTTATTTGGTTAGTCATTTAGGTATTGTCCCTCTTTAATCTTTTACCCTTTTTTATTCTTCTTTATAAGAAGCTCAGAGAAGAAGTTTTTAGGTAGAATGGATTCTGTAGTTGGTTTTCTAAAGCCAGGCAGTGCAATACTTCTTGCTAATGGGGAAGACCGTCGCTTAAGTATGAGTAAACGATTTCAGTGCAGTAGCCAAAGTTGGGCACCAATTCAGGCGACTGGCTTAGTTCGATCATTACAGTTAGTATATAAAATTATATAGCTTTTATGTAATTTGCTAATAAAGATCAAACAGCTATGAAGCTTAATAAAATAAAAAAATTTAATAGCATTTTTGTAGTAACTTAACAATATTTTTGTATTGATTAATAGCATTCTTTGTAGTTTTTTGATAGGACCCCGAGCTATACATAGATGGGTGACAATTTGCTATTGCTTATTTTTAACTATTTTGTATAGATCTTTTCTATATTTAGTAATATTAATGCTTATTTTTGACTGTTTTTCTGTAGATCTTTTCTGTTTTTAGAAATATATAAGGGTAAAACATTTTCAGGTGATTTCCACCTCTTAAGAAAGTACCCCTCCCCCACCTGATACTAATCTAGCCAATCAAATTCAAGCAAAGAATATATAAAGACCGAATCCAGTTTGGTTCAGATTTGGTCTAAAGTTTGCAAGCTGATCCAAAGAAATAGGTTTCTATGTATTTTTTGGTGCTAAACAAGTTTACTTAGTGCATAAAGTTAGAATTAATTAGTAAAATTTTGTGAATCATAAGATTTTATAGAATTTTATTAATAAAATTCTATAAAATCTTATAATTCACAAATTTTTATTAATTAATTCTAACAAAATGCACTAAGTAAACTTGTTCAGCACCTAAAAATACATTAAATCGGCAGGGTTGTTTTTATTTTACTTGAAATTTGGAGAAAAGATGCATAATTTTGGATTTTTGATCAAAAAAGTCAAATTTAAGCATCTTTTCTCCAAATTTCAAGTAAAATAAAAACAACCCTGCCGATTTAATGTATTTTTAGGTGCTGAACAAGTTTACTTAGTGCATTAAGTTAGAATTAATTAGTAAAATTTTGTGAATCATAAGATTTTATAGAATTTTATTAATAAAATTCTATAAAATCTTATGATTCATAAAATTTTACTAATTAATTCTAACATAATGCACTAAGTAAACTTGTTTAGCACCTAAAAATACATTAAATCGGCAGGGTTGTTTTTATTTTACTTGAAATTTGGAGAATAGATGCATAATTTTGGATTTTTGATCAAAAAAGTCAAATTTAAGCATCTTTTCTCCAAATTTCAAGTAAAATAAAAACAATCCTGCTGATTTAATGTATGTATAGCTTCTGAATAAGTTTATTTAGTGCATAAAGTTAGAATTAATTAGTAAAATTTTGTGAATCATAAGATTTTATAGAATTTTATTAATAAAATTCTATAAAATCTTATAATTCACAAATTTTTATTAATTAATTCTAACTTTATGCACTAAGTCAACATGTACAGCATTTAAAAATATATCAAATCAGCATAATTGGTTTTATTTTACTTGAAATTTAGATAATAGATGCATAATTTTGGATTTTTGATCAAAAAAGTCAAATTTAAGTATCTTTTCTCCAAATTTCAAGTAAAATAAAAACAACTCTGCTGATTTGATATATTTTTAGATGCTGAACAAGTTTACTTAATGCATTAAGTTAAAATTAATTAGTAAAATTTGGCGAATAATAAGATTTATAGAATTTTATTAATAAAATTTAATAAAATCTTATGATTCATAATATTTAACTAATTAATTCTAACTTAAAGGATTAAGTAAACTTGTTCAACACCTAATAATACATCAAATCAGCAGAGTTGTTTTTATTTTACTTGAAATTTGGAGAAAAAATGCTTAAATTTGACTTTTTTGATCAAAAATAAAAAATTATGCATCTATTATCTAAAGTTCAAGTAAAATAAAACCAATTATGCTGATTTGATATATTTGAAATGCTGTACATGTTTACTTAGTGCATAAAGTTAGAATTAATTAATAAAAATTTATGAATTTTAAGATTTTATGGAATTTTATTAATAAAATTCAATAAAATCTTATGTTCACAAAATTTTACTAATGAATTCTAACTTCATGAACTAAATAAATTTTTTTAGCACCAAAAAATACATATAAATATATTTAACTCAAACTAATCTACAGACTTCAGACCAGACCCAGACCAAACCATAATTAAGTTTAAGTCTAATTAAGCAATTTTTCAAGAATTACTAGTCCAAATTGGCTAAAATTTTAATATGTTGTAGCCAAATATGATTTATATCTTCAGAAATTTTTTATCTAATTTGAATTAGCAATTATAAAGAAAATCATTGCCAGAGATTAATATAAAATAAAATTTTTATATTTTTAATTATTATTATTAAAAATTTTATATTATTATTTTGGCAATTTTGATTGGCTAATAATTCTATATTATATAGCACCTAATAATCCCTCTGACCCTCTCCCCCCTAAAAAATCAGGTGATAAATGTCTATACCCCAACAATTTTTTTAAAATTGTTAGCTGTTTATAAATTGCTTAGGGTCCTTATTTTGATGTAATAATTTAATAGACAGGCTAAGTATAACAAAAAAAAGATAAATTTATATTTATTTTTAAAAAAATATATATACTGTATATATATATTTTTTTTTAAAAAAAAAATATAGTAATTATCTTCTTATTAAGTTAAAATTTTTGACTCTTTCTATCGATCACTTGTCCAAAATTCTAAGCAAAAGAAAAACAAAAATTTTTTAGTAAAAGACGAAACAACTTTAACACTGGTTTTTATAAAGGTCAACTTGTTTGCTATGCTGTTTGGGACTCCTTTATATATTCGGCAAGCAAGCCAGAAGCGTCAGTTGTGCAAGATAACTGGCAGTGGGTGCCCTTGGTACAAGAAATTCTGGTGGAAGCTTTCTTCCGTCGACAAAGCTTTTATAGTTCAGTTAGGTAGTGAACTAAAAAATGAGTTTTTCAACACACTCTCTAAAGGTTTTGGTTACAAGAACATATTTGACTGTACACCTATTATCATATTCTCGCTTGAAGTACTTTTCCTGGAATTTTGAATGAAAAGTAGGAAATTCGGCGTACCCCTCCAAAAGATTGGCATTGTTGTTCCTATCCTAATCGGGAAGAAGGCATGCAGGCGAAGCAGGAACGAACGCGTAATGAGACGTGGCACAATGGAGTAGGCAGATCTGTGGAAAATAAATTCCAGAATGTTCCGTCACTCTCTTTTTTATATATAATACTCTGGCGAGGCATTTCCTTGTGCAGTATTATATAATTTTTAACACTAGAATATTCTTGAATATTCTCTTGTCTCTTTTCCTTTCTTTCTTTATTTTCTTTTTTTTCTCTTCAAGTATATGTATGTCAGGCCATATTTTTTTTTATGCTTTTTTCATCTTGTCCTTTTTTTATTTTGGTTTTTTCGCTTAGGTTGTGTAGTATTCCCTTCTTTTATTCTCTTCTTTTCTTTTCGTTCCCCTTTTTTTACCCTTTCTTTCAATTTGTTTTTTCGTTTTTTTCTTTAGTTGTATAACGCAGATATTAGTTAGATAACTATTCTGCCAGGATCTAGATAGAAGAAGTTTATAAAGAAAAAGGTGGCCATGACGAGCCGTAGAACTTAGCTAATGATCTAGCGATAGAGGGGTTTGGAAAGATTCTAGCAATAGTGAAGCTAATTCTACTCTGGCAGGTCACGAACAGGTGCTTTTAAGTAACCAGATGAGCTGTTTTTTAGATGTAAGGCTAGAAGAAGCCAGGGGGTAGTAATAGCATTTGATAATGTAACTAACCTACTATTATGAATAAAAAATGGCATGATCACCAGGCTAATATTAAAAAAAAATCATCTTCTTATTAAATTTAAATTAGATAAGACTATGTAGAAAAACTAATTAACAACGGTCAGGCTCAACGTACAGAGCAGACTTTAGTTTCTTGCACAACTGTAAGAACTGAGTATATAGCAAGCGCTTTTACAGAAGACAACTATAGTACTTCAGATATCATATCTTCATCTCCTTTTGAAGTACAACTCTCTTTTAATACATCTCTATTACTAACTGCTACCAGTTCTAACAAGTACCCAATATCAGAAATTTATGATGAATCCTTACTTGAAAAAGACTTCAGTAATGAAGAAATTGAACTACCAACAAACTCTTTAAGTGAAAGAAACTACATCAATCCCAATCTTAACCTCCTTGAAATATACGACCCAAAAGCATGTTATAACAAATTTCTTTACTACCATAGACTACTAGCACTCCCTTCTCCACAAACTGTGGTTTCTTTTTTGAATTATATTCAAGAATATTACCCTATGTTCTATTCAAACCAATATATAAAAATTTCTATCAAACCACATTTCCAATTTGACCATATTTTCACAGAAGCACACATATACCTTCCATATGAAAATTTTATACCAGATCATATAATATTCCCACCTTTTGAAGATTTACTATATTACTCTGATGTAGAACTTAAATCACCCAATAACAAACTTCAAATACCAATCTTCACAGATAATCTCTTTTTCTCAACACCAAGCCTACAACATTATATAACATTAAATCCCAATACTAATACAAATTCTACATTTGATACTCAAACTAATATGAACAATCCTAATATACCTCCATATATACCAAATCAAACTATAACACTTGAACCTGAATATATCTCAATTTCTATAAAAATAGCCTCACTTAATACAAA
>QKWP01000054.1:68843-87689 GCA_003550325.1 Gigaspora rosea | reverse complement strand
TTTGTGAATAATAAGATTTTATAGAATTTTATTAATAAAATTTTATAAAATCTTATGATTAACAAAATTTCACTAGTTAATTTTAACTTTATGCACTAAGTAAACTTGTTTAGCATCTAAAAATACATCAAATTGGCAGAATTGTTTTTATTTTACTTGAAATTTAAAAAAAAGATGCTTAAATTTGACTTTTTGATCAATAATCCAAAATTATGCTTCTATTCTCCAAATCTTAAGTAAAATAAAAACAATTCTGCCGTTTTGATGTATTTTTAGATGCTCTACTAGTTTACTTAGTTTACTTAGTGCATAAAGTTAGAATTTATTAATAAAAATTTATAAATTATAAGATTTTATAGAAATTTATTAATAAAATTCTGTAAAATCTTATTATTAACAAAATTTTACTAATCTATTCTGACTATATGCACTAAGTGAACTTGTTTAGCATCTAAAAATACATCAAATCAGCAAACTTATTTTCATTTTACTTGAAATTTGGATAAAAAATACTTAAATCTAACTTTTTTGATCAAAAATCCAAAATAATGTATCTATTCTCCAAATTTCAGGTAAAATAAAAATAATTATGCCGATTTGATATATTTATAGATTCTGAACAAGTTTACTTAGTGCATATTGTTAGGTTTAATTAATAAAAATTTGTGAATAGTAAGATTTTATAGAATTTTATTAATAAAATTCTATAAAATCTTATGATTCACAAAATTTTACTAATTAATTTAACTTGATGCACTAAGTAAGCTTGTAGAGCATCTAAAAATACATCAAAATGGCAAAATTGTTTTTATTTTACTTAAGATTTGGAGAATAGATGCATAATTTTAACTTTTTTGATCAAAAATATAAAATTATGCATATATTCTCCAAATCTCAAGTAAAATAAAAAATAATTATACCGATTTGGTGTATTTTTAGATGCTCTGCAAGTTTACTTAGTGCATAAAGTTAGAATTTATTAATAAAAATTTATGAATTATACGATTTTATAGAATTTTATTAAGGGGGCATCCATAAATAATGTTATGTACCCCTTATAGTAGCACTGGACCCCCCTCTACTATATAAAAAATTTTTTCAAAATCCGTATGTTTATATATAAAATTTTACAAAAACTTGAATATATTGTGACACAGTGATCCGATTGGATGATTTGGGTACCATTCGATTCGTCTTAGTGAGACGAATCCAATAATACCAAAATCATTTCATTTGAATTACTAGATCAATAGTTATTCACGTAATTTTATAAAAAAACATAATAACCAATAGTATTTGGCCAATAAAAATTGATCCAGTAATCCAAATGAAATGAAACTGGTACCATTCGACTCCTCTCACTAAGACGAATCGGATGGTACCAAAATCATTAAATTTGGACCACTAGTTCAAGTTTTTTTAGCCAATTTTTTCTAAAAAAATTACGTTATATTTTTTTGACCCTCCCTACTTATTGAGAAAAACGTTATCGTTCGTCCAACCCCCCTCTTGTATAACGTTATTTATGGATGCCCCCTAATAAAATTCTATAAAATCTTATTATTCGCAAAATTTTACTAATTAATTCTAACTTTATGTGCTAAGTAAACTTGTTTAGCATTTAAAAATACATCAAAATGGCAGAATTGTTTTTATTTTATTTGAAATTTGAAGAAAAGATGCTTAAATTTGATTTTTTTGATTAAAAATCCAAAATTATGCATCTATTCTCTAAATTTCAAGTAAAATAAAAATAATTATGCCGTTCTGATGTATTTTTTTGGTGCTTAACAAGTTTACTTAGTGCATATTGTTAGAATTAATTAGTAAAATTTTGTGAATTATAAGATTTTATTGATTTTATTAATAAAATTCTATAAAATCTTTGATTCCGATACTATAATTTGATTGGATAATAAGGTTACACAAACTATGCACCACAAATTTGTGTAACTAAATAGCTTTGAGCCAAATTTTTATTGGTCATCTGACCTTGTTTTGTGGCTTGGGTCACATGATTTAGGTCGGAAATAGGCCAGAAGTAGGGCCGGTGACCGGATGAGATGGCATTAACAAAAATAGGAGGTGGCAATAACAGTTCCTTTAATTTATTTTTAATTTATTTAATTTTTTTTATACGGTTTTATTATTATTATAGTTTTATTTTTTACCATTTTTTTTCTTATTTTTATTTTATTTTTATTTTATTTTTTTAATTTTATTATTTTTACGGTTCATTTTATTTTTTTTATATTTTAAATTTTGAGAGTTAGGGCCGTGTCATTAATCACCTGATTATTTTTTATCAGAGGGCTACCTCCTCCCTCTCCTTTAATATATAAATAGTCAGGTTCCTTATATATAATTTTACTTTTTTTTACCTTCTCCCCCTCTAAAAAATCATCTAATTTTTGTTACTCCCCTTATCATTCATCACCACCCCAATTGACCAATCGGGATGCAAGATCAGGTGTGATTTGAAATTGAAGCAAAACAAACTTTTTTTAAAAAATCGCTTCTAACTTAAAATTTTGACTAAGAAACTATACTTTTTTCTTGACAAAAAGCAAAATTTTGGGTGGAGTGCCTTCTAACTCATGCCCTGCCAAACCCTAACTCTAATCATAACGCAGGCGCTATTTGTTTTGTTTTAATTAATGTAAAATCAAAACAAACAAAATGATTGGTTGATCAGGGGGTAGCGATGAATCGCACCAGCGATAAATATTAAAAATCTTAAATTTATTATTATTTTTTTTTATTATTAACTTTTTTTTTAATTTTTAATTAATTTTTTTCGTTTTTATTTTATTTATTTATTATTATTATTATTATTATTATTTTCATACTAATTTTTTTTTTTTTTTAAGTGGTAATTCATGACCGAATCAGATTATCATCATAGTATCATTATAGTAAAATTTGGGGCAAATATCATATTAATTTTAAAGTAAAGTGGAATTTACAAATCCTTTAAAGCAAAGTTATTTTTTTACTAAACTAACCTTTTTTTTCTTCATAATAAAAGTTGTAGAGCAAGTTTTTGTTATTTTAATGGTAGTAATATTGGTAAAATTGGTCTAGTAGTTCTTAAGATATCTTAACTTTCTTCTTTATACTTATATAAACTTTTTTTATATTTTATAAAAAAATTTTATATAAGTATAAAAAAGAAAGTTAAAATATCTCAAAAACCACTAGACCAATTTTACCAATATTACTACCATTAAAATCACAAAAACTTGCTCTACAACTTTTATTATGAAGAAAAAAAGATTAGCTTAGTAAAAAAATAACTTTACTTTGAAGGATTTGTAGATTCCACTTTACTTTAAAATTAATGTGATATTTGCCCCAAATTTTACTATGATAATATTCTGTTTCGTTCATGAATTACACTTAAATTATTTTTATTTAAATTAATTTTTTTAAATTTTTATTATTATTTTTTTTAAATAGTTTTTTTTTACAGTCAAAATCATAAGTATCCCACCCCCTCTAACTTTTTAAATTTAAAAGATACAGCTTTGAAACTTTCACAGTAAATAGTACTCTATAAATATAGATCAGTGAATTTTTTTTATAATTTTTTAATTGCTACAACAAAAGTTAGATGAGAGCCAACTTTTTGATTGAATTTTTTTTAAAAAAATAAAAAAAACAATTGAAATTAATCAAAAATTAATAAAAAATTAGGATTAAAATCAAGAATTTCAAAAACTTAGTATGTTAAAATTCAAGCATTTTTATAGTAGTGACAAAAAATTTGAGTCAATTTGATGAGATAGTTGTTGAGAAATTAATTTTTTAATTTCGAATTTAAGTATTAAAAGGTATCATAGAAAAAAAGGTGCACGACTAGGTTTTTATTAATTTTAATATAGAAAATAATTTATTTTCTATATTAAAATTAATAAAAACCTAGTCGCGCACCTTTTATTTCTATGATACCTTTTAATACTTAAATTCGAAATTAAAAAATTAATTTCTCAACAACTATCTCATCAAATTAACTCAAATTTTTTGTCACTACTATAAAAATGCTTGAATTTTAACATACTAAGTTTTTGAAATTCTTGATTTTAATCCTAATTTTTTTATTAATTTTTGATTAATTTCAATTGTTTTTTTTATTTTTTTAAAAAAAATTCAATCAAAAAGTTGGCTCTCATCTAACTTTTGTTGTAGTAATTTATAGAGTACTATTTACTGTGAAAGTTTCAAAGCTGTATCTTTTAAATTTAAAAAGTTAGAGGGGGTGGGATACTTATGATTTTGACTGTATTATTTATTTAAATTATTTAATTATTTTTTATTTAAATTTTTTATTTAATTTTTTTTCTATTTTTTTTTTTTATGATTTTTTAATTATTATTTATTTTTATCATTTTTTCACTTTTTTTTTATGATTTTTTTTAATTTTATTTTATTTTTTTTAAAACATTTTTTTTAATTTATTTTTATTTAATTAATTTATTATTTTAATTTATTTTTAAGATTTAAGATTTTTACTGGTGATGATCAACCAGATATAAATAGATAAGTTTTTTTTGATCTTTTTTTTTTATTGTATATAGTATTAACATTTACTGTAATATATTTGTTTAGTTCATTTCAGTATTTAATTAAACAGCTTATAATCATGATTTATCTTTGGCCGAAGGACCCAATATTGTATGTTGGTGTTTCCGTATTCTGTTGTCGTCATATGTCACTTAGCTTTTATTTTTTGGTGCTTTCGATCTTCCTTATCATAGTTTCGCTAGTTGCATGTAGTATACTTCAGTTTTGTACTACCTGTTGGTTGTTGTTTCGCTAGAGTTTTGTTTTACTATTATTATTTGTTGGTGATGCTATTAGTGGAATTGTCATATAGTCGGTGTTTTACCTTGTTATTTTGGTGCTACTGCTGATATCATTTATTGGTGTTACATTTTTTTTCTCTTCATTGCATTGGTGCATTTATTTTGTTTTTTTTACTAATTACCTATTTGTTTCCATTTAGTTGTTTCCTCTGGATTGTGTGTTATTGCTGGTGTCCATAGTGTTGTCCTTTAGAGTCTCTGCCTGTGGGTCATCGTTTTGCTAGAATTTTGTTTCACTGGTATTGTTGTATATTGGTGCTTCATTCGGTTAGTGTTACCTATTATTTTACTTAGTCCACTGTTAATGTCGTTTATAGGCATTACTTTTTTTTTTTCATTCGCATCATTTTATTTATTTTGCTTTCTATTAACTACCTGTTTTGTTTCTGATTAGTCGTTATCGTTTTGTTTCTTCTAAGTTGTGTCATTATCATTGCTAATATCGTCGTTAATTCCATGATGTTGTCTTTTAGAATCTTGGGTTTCACTGCCTGTCAGTCATCGTTTCGCTGGAGTTTTGTTTCACCAGTATCATTGTATATTGGTGCTTCATTCATATGTCGATATCGTTATATGGTTGTTGTTGCTTATTATTTCAAATATATGTATTTATATTTTTTTTATCATTCAATCTAATAAAAGCATTTAGTCAATCGTTACTAAGCATTTTTTTCTTTATAGTATTGTTCATATTGTTATCAAGCTTCCCCTTTTGGGCCCATAATTTAATGCTTTCTCTGATCAATCATCAATAAATACGTAACGATCAATTGCTTCAAAATTTCACCATGCAAGAAGATAAGTATAAACTTCACAATACTTGGATTTTTTTTTGTTTTTTAGTATACTTTATGCTAATGCTGTCTTTTCCACCAAGTACACCATATATTTACTTCCACTATGGCACATTCGTAAATAGAGTACATTGAAGATAGTGCAATCTAATGCGAAGTATGATCTCTGTTAATATGTGTTCATTGTTAAGGTTAGGATTAGGATTAGTGAGTAGATCGAGGCTAGAGTAAAGTTAGTAGTTAGGGCAATAGTTAGAATAGATTTCTGATTAGTAGATTAGTGGATGATTGGTAGTAAAGTATGTATTAATATTTGTAACAATAGAATAAAATTTATGGATTGATATATATTATGTATAAATAAAAAATATATTATTATTGTATATATAAAAATAAATTATACAATTGATATTGCAATTGATTGGAGATTTACACTGCATAATTATTTATGGAAGTTTATGCATATGCTTTCATTTTTTACAATATTGTAAAATATTTCGAATTTTTTAAAATATTTCGTCTCGATTTCAATTCTTTCAAAAGATTTTGGTATGCAAATTCTTTTGAAAGATTTCATATATTTATTTTGCTAATATAGATGTTATAATTTAGTTTTTAGCAAATTACTATAAAATTTATATGTAATAAGCCAACTTTTAGCAAATTTACTTGATTTTAGGTGTAGCAAAAACGTCAAAATTTATGCAGATCAGTTATGACCTATATGAGAGATGTCTGGGTCCTATTAGCATTGTGGGCTTCAATTTGTTCTAAATGAATTTGGTAGGCTCTATTCACATAAAGAACTAAGAGGCTAGTTAATAAACATTACAGTTCCAAATTTAAGTTAAACAGGTTTGGGGTTTCTGATATAAGTTGTTAGAGAAAAAAATAAAATGTAAATCTGATTTTAAAATTACTAATTCAAAACAAACAAGTGCTACAAAAGCAAAGGCTTCAAGTATTCCCTTTTGAATGAATCTCTTTCAATTTGACAGAAAAATATCAGTGCAACAAATGCAAGAGGCTTTAAGTATGCTCTTTTGAATGAATCTCTTTCAATTCAACAGGAAAACCAAAAACAATTACTTAATTAGAAAAGAGGAGAGGAAGAGGAGAGGTAACCAAAGAAATATCCTTGCAAAGAAAAGGAAAAAGAGATTCTAGTGTTCTGGCTGTTTTTAAATGATTTCTGCCAGAAGGCACCAAAATGTACAAGCGACTATAGGCTTCAATATAGTATTTGCAATATAGCACACAGCGACAGGAATCTTGTAAGAGTCAGAGAAGATATGAAGCAGTGTGGAGTAGAATATTACTTTACTAGAGTGATTTAGTATATGGGGTGAGTCAGTAGAAAAGGAACAAATTTTTTCTAAATAAAAGTTTTCTTGACTTTAAACTTAAATATCTTAACAACTATCTTAATAAATTTAATAAATTATTTTTTATTTTAATTCTATATGATTTCAAGATTAAAATAAAAAAATTTTTAGCAAATTTGGTTAAATATTTGTCAAGATATTTTAGTTTAAAAATTAAAAAAATTTTACTAAAAATGATTTGTCCCTTTTCTACTGACTTACCCCTAGTAAAGAATATTTAATGTTCTCAATGTTCTCAAGAACATTTGAGAACACTACAATTAGAAATCATGTTCTCTTTTGAGAACAAGCTAAGAACATAAAATTTATAATTTATGTTCTCATAAGATATATATAAAGTTAATAATAATAAGGGAAGTGCAGTAATCAGTAAATTACATAATTTTCTAGTGGGGGTCTGCCACCTATCACGTTCTATATATATATATATATCGTATAAATAGCCAATAATACTGAAGTAAAATCGATTTTTAGTTAATCACAGATAGTTGCTACATAGTAAAGTCTAAATTTTACTAAGCAAATCGATTAAAATTGCTTAAGTAAACTTATCCAGCAGGTCAAAATACACCTACTACAAAATTTGTATAAGTATCGCAGAACTTTTTATTAATTGATTTTTAATTTTTACATTCATCGAATATATTTTTTTAAAAAATTTTAAATTTTCTGTCAAACGTAAAAATCAAAAGTCAATTAATAAAAACTTCTCCAATACTTATGAAAATTTTGTATAAGTGTATTTTGACCTGTTGAATAAGTTTACTTAAGTGATTTTAATCGATTTGCTTAGTAAAATTTAGACATTACTATATAGCGACTTTTGTCGATTGTGGAGTATCTTATTTTTAGGTCAAAGACGTTTTTGAATTTTTTTAAATATTATAAAATTTGATTGGTCAATAGTCCTATCACTAGGGAGGGGGTCAGGACCTACGTAAACCCTAATTATGTAATTTACTGCATTTCCTTTACTGAGTGAATTTTTTTACAACAAAATTTAATTAAGAAATAAAATGCGAATTAATACTCTTAATTATCTTTTAATGATCAAAGTTAATGGTCCTTCTTATAAAAAATTTAATTTTCAAAAAGCTTATAATTTTTGGGCTAGTTCTTCTCATTTTCAATTATAGATATTTAAGTAAATATAGTATTTTGTTTTAAAAATTATAATAAATAAATTTATTATGAATATGAATTTTACTAACTATAACCGCCGGTGATCATTACCAGTATGTAATTAACCAATAAATTTGCAGGATTAGGTGTAACGTGCAAATCAGTTTGTGTAACAAAAATAAAGTTTTTTTTAAAAAAATGCTAATATCTCAAGAATTCCTCTACGAAACTACCTTTGACATTCTAACTAGAGGTCTGACTTGTTTAAAAAATAAGTATTTGAATATTCATTTGTTCAATATTTTTTTATTCGAATATTCGTTCAAAAATTTTGAAAATATTCAATGAATATTCACTGAATATTCAATGAATATTCACTGAATATTCATTGAATATTAAATATATTTCAATTTTAAAAAATTATATAATATCTCACTTAAATTAGCTAATAAAATTGCAAATAAATTATTAAAAAATAAAATAAAATTATAAAATTATATATATTAATATATATATATATATATTCAATGAATATTCAATGAATATATTCAGTAAAATTTTAAGTATTCGAATATTCATTCAGTGAAAAATTATATATTCAAATATTCGAATATTCAGTGAATATTCAGTGAATAGTATTCATCGAGTCAGATCTCTAATTCTAACAAAAAAAATTCCTTGCTAAATTTTGTATATATCAGACATCCTGCTAAAATCCCAGGCCTCACCCTAACTCTAAAGTAAATGAAATTAACTTTTTTTTTGTTTTATCATTATTGGTTAATTACATACCGGTGATGATCACCGCAGGTTATACATAGTTAAATTCTATGAAGAATATATAATTTTAAAATTTTTATTTTTAAAAAAATATTATAGTGCACATTAAATTTTTTTTGAGAACATAAAATTAAAAATTTATATTCTCAAAGAACAAAAAAATTTTTTGAAAAATTCTTCACTGCTTGCCCCCATATATTTATTAAATAACAAGAATATTTATTGAGCAAAGATATATTTTGTTTAATTAGATAATAATATTCAAAAGATATAACTATTTTTAGGCATTAGAAAGAGGAGAAGGGGAAATTGAGTCTAATGTGCAGAAAGGGGGAAAACTAGGGTTTATATATCTTTTTACAGCTATTAGTTACAATGGTACGAATGGCAGAAATGGTAGAAATAGTAGAAATGGTAGAAATAGAAGAAATGGTAAAAATAGTAGAAATAGTTAATCATGTTACTCGTACTTCCAACTAAGCTATATATAGTTAATAACATAAAATAATATAATAATATAAAATAATAATATAATAATATAGGGGGACATCAAGGGTGTGGTGACTTAGAGAAGTTGGTAAGTTGTCACCCCCAAGTGGCAGGTCTAGGGTTCAAATCCTACTGACGACGCTTTGAAAAATAGACCTGTGTTCCGGTAACTGTTTCCTGTTGATCGGTTGGGTACATCACCTATAGTCCTTGGTTACCATCTCAAATGGGAGCCTTCGGGTGAAGTTGTGCCTTGTGACACAGACAAATCCAAGGAACCGGGGAAACAGAAACCCATTTGGCAAGACCCGAGTAAAGAGGTAGCAAAGATCTTTAACGGTGCTACCAAAACCGGAATATCAGAAACCGGAGCGGGAGAACTGGACGATATGACCTTCGGAGGAGAGGGTCCACCAACCTGGCCACCGGAGTCGTACCGGAGGAAAAGGACCTATGTTATAGAAGTAGGTACCAAGAGGAGAAAAACCATGATGGCATCTAATGCCGGGTAGATCAACCCTCCTGGGCCAACTGGATTGGAAGTCTGGGAAACCGGTGAAGGACCGGTAGGAAAGTGATGGTGGGTACCGGGGTTGGAGCGAACCTTACAAGGGCAGAAGTAGGTATTGGTAAGAGGATAGGGGTAACCCTGTCTCACAAGTGTTGGTCTTGGCCATAGCGATAAGTACCGAAGTGTAAGTGAATACCTGATATGGGACAGGTACCGCTCTACCAAGTCTCCCGTAGAGGATAACAGGACCGGGAATACTCAGCTGGGTCCTAAGGCAATGGATAAGTATCCGGAACTTGCTGACTAACTTATGTATCGGGCCTGTTCTGGTGATACAAGATGGGTTGGCAGGTGGAACATGGATCAGAGGGTTTAAATAAGCAATTCTTGTAGTTGGGTTGCAGGTATGGCAGCTAGTGTGGAACCCTTGGGTGGACCACTTAAATTAGACACCAAAAGTGTATGTGTAGCTAGATGTATCCTCGTCTAGGGCCAAAAGGTTTAAATAGGCAATTCCCATAGTTGGGTTGCAGGTATGGCAGCTAGTGTAGAACCCTTGGGCGGACCACTTAAATTAGATACCAAAAGTGTACGTGTGGCTAGATATATCCTCGTCTATGTAACAAATGCCGGTATTCACCTAGAGAATACCGACGGCTCTAATATCTTGAATAAAATTCCTAAGTTCTAAGACGGGCACTATAAAAAAAAAAAATATATATATATAGGGGAACATCAATTGCTAACTTTTTCACAACTCTTCCCGTCGATCACTTGTACAAATTTCTGAACAAAAAAAAAACAAAAAATTTTCATTAGTAAAAGACGAAGCAGCTAGTAATACTGGTTTTTATAAAGGTCAACCTTCCTTGTGTTTCCGGTAACTCCTTTATATATTCGGTACGCAAGCCAGAAGCGTTAGTGTACAAGGTAACTGGCAGTGGGTGCCCTTGGTACAAGAAATTCTGGTAGAAGTTAAAAAAGAAAACTTTTGTCAACGAAGGATTATAGCTTGGCTAGGCAGTGAACTAAGAAAATGAGTTTTTTATCACTCTCTTTAAGGTTTTATGGTTACCAGAACTTATCCAACCATATTCCTACTATTATATTTTCTCTAGAAGTCAGTTTTGCTGAAATTTTTGACGAAAATGGAAAATTCGGCATACCCCCTCCAAAAGATCGGCATTGTTGTTCCTTTTCTAATCGGGAAGAAGGCAGGCAGGTGGACAAACAGAAATAGATGTGTAATGGGACGTGATGCAATGGAGTAGGCAGATCTATGGAGATTAAATTCCAGAATATCTTTTAGTTTCTTTTTTATGTACATATAATACTTTGGCGAGGCGTTTCCTTGCGCAGTATTATATAATTTTTATCGTTGATTTCAGATTTAGATTTACTTCTATTTCTGTTTTCTTTTTTGTTTCCTTTTTCTTTTTCTTTTCGTTGTTTGTTTTCATTTTGTTAGCTTTCCGTCATTAGTAATAGAATTTTTCTTTGTTTCTTTCATCTTGTAGTTATTTTATTTTGTTTGTTTTTTGGTATATCGTTTAGGGTTTGTGGTATTTCTCCCTTTTTTTTTCATTACCCTTTTATTTTCTTAGCTACAATGTTCTTCTTGTATGGTTTGGTTATCCTCACCATTGATGCTAGGTGAGAGGGATTTGAAGAGAAATCCTATGTCGCTCTTTGATGGGGCTGACAAAATTGTCTGTCTTATCAGTAAGGCAGTGTGATAGGTCGCACTAAGGTGCTCTTGAAGTATTCGAGTGATATCGGACCTGCTATAGATATAGTATTAATAATAAGTAATTAGCATAGTTTAGTTATATTATATAATATCTAAATAAAGGTACCGACGAGACTGTCAAAGAGTTAAAAATATATATATATATATATATAGGGGGACATCAATAGAAAAGGGACAAATCATTTTTAGTAACTTTTTTTTAATTTTTAAATTAATAAAATATCTTAACAAATACCATATCAAATTTAATAAATTTTTTTTGTTTTAATTCTATAACTATATAAAATTAAAATAAAAAAAAATAATTAAATTTGATTAAATAGTTGTTAAGTTATTTTAACTTAAAGTTGCAAAAACTTTTACTTAGAAAAAATTTGTCTCTTTTCTATTGATGACCCCCATATAATAAAATATAACTAAATTAATACTAAAAAATATATTCAAGAAACTAATGCTAAAACTCATTCTATAACAATAAATAAAATTATATAGAAGTTTATTAATAAATTTTATAAAATCTTATGATTCATAATATTTTACTAATTAATTCTAACTTATTGCACTAGGTAAACTTGTTTGAACCTAAAAATATATTAAATCATCAGTATTGTTTTTATTTTATTTGAAATTTGAAGAAAAGATGCTTAAATTTGACTTTTTTGATCAAAATTCAAAATTATGCATCTATTTTCCAATTTCAAGTAAAATAAAAATAACTCTACCGATTTGATCAGGGTTGGGCAAGCTATATATCCAGTGCTTTTTTACTGGACACTGGACATTTCCAAATTGTCCAGTGTAATATCCAGTGCATGTCCAGTGTCCAGTGACATATTTATAAAAAAATTCAATAAATAAATAAATTAGTTAAAGCACAATATATCTGGTCAGATAACTAGTACTCTCAGAGGATTGCTCTAGCTAATTCTTAAAAATGTAGTTAAAATTTTATAATAATGCTATACCTTTGATTTAATTTAATTTTATTCTTATTTAATTTTAAAATTTAGTTTAATTATTGTATATTAGTCAAAAATTCTGTTAGTGCATACAGTACATTTGAAAAAATTAATAAGCAATAATATGTTGGCCACATAATACGTATTTAACTAATAAGATATCTATATGCAACCAATTTGCTTATAATTGTAAAGGATAGTATTTCAAATGATGTTAACCTCCCAAAGCAATATGCATGGTAAGCAGGTTTTGAGAGATATCATGCTTGAAAACATTATAAATATTATATTATATAGCAAGAACAGGCTTAATAAATTAATTTTTTTAAGTTATCAATTTTAACAGAATTGGTTAATTATCTAGTTTATTTAATTTTTTTTGTTTAAAATTTTAAAAATTATATAATTTTTTTTTAATTTTTGTTGTCTAGTGATTCTTTTTCTTAATCCATTGCTTTTCACTGGACAATTAGGACACTGGACACTGGACAAATTTCCAATTGTCCAATTGTCCAGTTGCCCAACCCTGAATTTGATGTATTTTTAGGTGCTGTACAAGTTTACTTAGTGTATTAAGTTAGAATTAATCAGTAAAAGTTTGTGAATCATAAGATTTTATAGAATTTTATTAATAAAATTTTATAAAATTGTATAATTTACAAAATTTTACTAATTAATTCTAACTTCATGTACTAAATAAACTTATTTAGAATCTAAAAATACATTAAATTGGAAGAATTGTTTTTATTTTACTTGAAATTTGAAAAAAGATGCTTAGATTTGATTTTTTTGATTTAAAATCCAAAATATGTATTTATTCTTTAAATTTTATAAAATAAAAATAACTCTGCCAATTTAATACATTTAGTCTAAGTTTGGTTCGATCCGGGACTGGACCTAAACTGGACCTATTTTAATCCTGGACAGACCCAAACTGGATCTAATCATATGTTATTTAAATTCTCCTTTTTAAAAAATTTTGAATTTGTTATGTTAAACAAAAAATTAAATTGAAATAGCCTTATTCTAACTTACATAAATTAGATTTTTTTTTTTTCGATTTCAAAGTGCCTGTTTTGGGGCATATACTTTATTCTGTTTATGAATCTGGATTCTATATGGATGAGAGTACAACTAGCCATACGTACACTTTTGGTGTCTAATTTAAGTAGTCCGCCCAAAGGTTCCACACTAGATGCCATACCTGCAACCCAACTACGGGAATTGCCTATTTAAACCCTCTGATCTTCAGTTTCCCGCCTAGACTTTCAACAGATTTACTGGATATTTGTGTTATTTATGCGATCAGTCCAACCACCTGGGTCTCTTTTCGTAAGAGCCCTTAGGACTCTTTCTTATACCCTAAGGTACAATCTGGCTTATCCTCAACAGGAAACTTGGTAGAGCAGTACCTGTCCCACCAGGTATTCACCTACTCTTTGATAACTTACGCATTCACTGAGGCGAACAACTTGCAGTCAGGGGATACCCTGCAACCGCTACCATTACCTACTTCTGCCCTTATAAGGTTCGCTCCAACCTCGGTACCTACTATCACTTTTCTACCAGACCTTCCTCATTTTTCCAGACTTCCAATCCAGTTGGCCCAGAAGGGTTGATCTACCTAGCATTAGGTGCCACTATGGTTTTTCTCCTCCTGGTACCTACTTCTATAACATAGGTCCTTTTCCTCTGGTATTCGATCTGGTAGCCAGATTGGTAGACCTTGTCCCTGAGGTAAACGTCCGGTACTTCGGCTCCGGTTCAATATTCCAGTTTTTGGTAGCACCGTCAAAGATCTTTGCTACCTTCTTACTCAGGTCTTGCCAAATAGGTTTCTGTTTCTCTGGTTTCTTGGATTTGTTTGTATCACGCAACACAACTTCGCCTGAAAGCTCCCATTTGAAATGGTAACCAAGGACTACAGGTAATGTACCTAACTGATCGACAGGAAACAGTTACCGGAACACAGATCTATTTTTCAAAGCGTCGTCAGTGGGATTTGAACCCTAGACTTGCCACTTGAGGGTGACAACTTACCAACTTCCCTAAGTCGCCACATCTACCCTAAATTAGATTTTAACTTACGTAACTTATATATGTTACAATAATCTAATGCTAACCAATATTTTTAAAGTGTCTGCTTTAGCTTTTGGGCTAAAATTAAAATTTTTTTTTCTTTTTCATCTTAATCTGGCCTGCTTTAACACCTTATATATTTATAACTTACATAAGATCATATAACTTATAATATAACTTACAATATAAGTTATATTGTTAGATAAGTTACTACAACCCTATTAGGTTCTCAAAATATCAGGGCATAATTTTGGTCAAATTTTATAATTCTGGTCAAAATTATTAAATTATAAAATTATTAATAGCTTTTAATCTACTGGACCTTTTTGATTCTGTATGCTTGTATATCCAAAAGGATATTCCAAAGAGTGAAATAGTATAACCACTTTTCTTGACACTTTTTAATAAAATACTTATGCGAGTTATTTAGAGTCTATGCTGAGCTATATATCTTCTTGTGCTTTGTTTTTTTTCTTGTTTCTGGGAAGTTACTAGAGCCTTTTTGCGTTTTGATAGTTATCTCATTTATTTTCTTTTGTTTGGTTTGTTATTTGTGTCTTCTATTGCCAGGACTTCCTTTTCAAACCCTGTTGTTATTTCTATTTTCCAGTAATCATATTGTGTTCTAGTATTTTATTTGAGTTTTTGAACATGTTGTTCAATAGTGGTTCTTGTGTTGTTTTTCTTTTTTCTGATTCTTCTATATTTTGAATTTCTTCTAATTTATAATCCATTGTGCCGTATTTGTTATCTATTAGAATTTTCTGAATTTTGGAAAGCTTATTCTTCTTTAATTCCACTGCTTCTTGGGGGTTTGTTTGATTTTGATTCTATCTTATCTCCAAATTTTGTAAACTTAATTCCTCTTGTATAAAAAGTTTCTCCACTGATTGCTTGTAATATGTCCGAAAATAAGCTACTACCTAAAATAAGCTACCCATCTGATTTTTTTTAAAAATCTTAAAAAATTTGTTAGCAGTTGCTACATATAAACCCTTTTTTTTACTAAGTAAACTTTAAAAGTTCGATTAAGTAAAGTTGTTTAGCACATCAAAATACACTTATATAAAAATTTGGTAATATTTGAACAACTTTTTACTAGTACGTTTTTTAATTTTTTTAAAAATCTCAATAAGCTATTTTACGATTTTTTGTGTAATTTTTTGGCCAAAAAAGGTAGCTTATTTTCAGACACATATAGTACTTTATTAGCTTTTCTAATTATGGTAACTAAACCTGAGTTATGCAGTCCCAGCCAAGTGGCGATGTATTTATCCTTCTTGAGTACGTTTCCTTAAGTAAATCTTGTTTGATTTCTTGGAAATTCTTAGAGAATATGGCTCTATTAGTTTGTAGAGGTTCCATGTCTTCCTATTTTCTATAGGTAGTTCTTTTGTTTGTATATTTGATCAATTGATTGGGCTTGTTTGTTCTTCTTGACATGTGATTAATACATGTTTGTTTATTTACTGGTTTGTTTACTTTTTATTTATTTATTGTGATTACGTAATATTAATTGATCAACAGTTTAGGGTCAAATGGAAATTTTCAATTATGCATTAGTTTTAAAAAATTTTGCAAGTCTGTTATATTACCACTAGTTTGTAGCTTAATTAACTGTAAAGTTACTATCTATTTGTTGTATATGAGGCTTTTTTTTGTTAGGTTTACGATAGTTGGTCCTTAATAGTTTGACTTGTATTTACTGATTAAGTTCTTGTTATTTTTGAGGGCATTTTGTTGTTTTATCAGTTTTAAAACTATAGTTCTTTATTTCTGTTCAAGATTTAAATTTGTCTAGAGATTCCCTTGTATATGCTTATTGTTTGGTTATCTCTGTGTTTCTTAGTTGGTATTTGTGTTAAACCAGTTGTTTTTCTTAGTGTATTGTTAGTATTTGTTATTTTTACTATGCTCCCGATTTGACCAGATGATCAGTGGAGAAAGTTGGCTTTTTATTTTTTTTTATTTTTTTTTAAATTATTATATATATATATATTTTTTAACTATTTTTTTGAATTTTGTAGAGCAAAATTTTTAAAGGAGAGAATAGTATTATATTAGCATAAATTTTAAATATTAGTATTAGAGAAAATATCGTATAAATATTAAAAATAGTATAAATTTTATTGAACCAATCAAATCTGTAGTATTAACTTTAGTAAAAAAACTTTTCTGTTTTTAAAAAGGAGCTATTTTCACTATAATTTCTATGATAGTATATTATCATAGTATAATATCTTAGTACAATATCTTAGTACATTATCATAGTATGTTATTATAGTACATTATCTTAGTATGATATCTTTTTTTTTTTTTTTTTTAATATTAAGGTGACCACTTAGGTACCCTAGCACTTTATTGATCCAAACGGGTTGGCCCGGTCAATATGACTGTGCCACATATTACATTTGTATAATGAGAGTACAACTAGTCACGCGTACAACTTTTGGTTGTCTAATTTAAGTAGTCCGCCCGAAAGTTCTACACTAGATGCCATACCTGCAACCCAGCTAGGGGATTGCCTATTTAAACTCTCTGGCTTCTACCCATGTTCAATGTTCCTCTCAATCTACCCTTTCACAAGTAATTCGCTATGAAAGTACCCAGAGGGCATTTGTAAACCTGGTAGAGTGATACCTGTCCCTCACAGGTATTCACCTACACTTTCGGTAACTTACGCATTCACCGAAGCAAACAACTTGCAGTCAGGAAGATACCCTGCAACCGCTACCATTATCTACTACTGCCCTTGCGAAGTTCACTAGACCTCAGTACCCGGTTAGTCACTCTTTGGATCCTTTTTCCCAGTTATTCCAGACTACCAATCCAGTTGGCCTGGAAGGATCGGTCTGCCAGGCTTTAGGTGCCTAAGGTCTCCCTTTCCTTGGTTCATGCTTCTTCAACACATGACCTTTTCCTCCGGCGGCCAGATTGGTGGGCCCCTTTGCCATAGGGGCTTTTGCCCGTCCAGTTTTTCGGTCAGTCACCGCTAAGATTCTTTTCCCCGGTACTGTCAAAAGTCTAGTTACCTCTCCACTCGGAACTTGCCAAATGGGTTTTTGTTTCTCCGGTTCCTTGGATTTGTCTGTGTAACAAAATACAATTTCGCCTGAAAGCTCCCATTCAAGATGGTAACCAAGGACTACAGGTAATGTACCCAACCAATCAACAGGAAACAGTTACCGGAACACAGGTCTATTTTTCAAAAGCGTCGCCAGTGGGATTTGAACTCTAGACCTGCCACTTGGGGGTGGCAACTTACCAACTTCCCTAAGTCGCCACACCCTTAGTATGATATCTTAGTACGTTATCATAGTACATAATCTTAGTATGTTATTGTCTGAACACAGGTCAAAAACCAATATATCGGGTACCTATCGGGTACCATATTACTATAATTGAAAAATATATAAAATACTACATATCGGTGACCTATCATACATATATCGTATAGTTTGGATATATCGGGTACCCGATGTATATATGTAATCAAAATAATTTTTAAATCTACATATATTATAATTCTAAACCATTGTTTACAATACATATATTCTATATATTCAAAAAAATTTATCCTTTATGATATAAAAAATTAATTTTTACTACTTAAAATTTTTTTAATTTGAAATATATCGGGTACCCGATAAATACAGTAATACTGTATTAACTAGCGATAGATAACGGGATTGCATCTATAGCGCATATATGCAATGGTGGGAATAAAAGTAAATTTCCGGTTATTCTCATAGTAAGGCCGGAATTTTTATTCTCACCATATTGCATATATGCGCAGGAAACAATAAATAAATAAATAAATAAATAAAGCAAACACGTTTTTTTTATTCACTTTTTTAACCTAAACAAATTGAAAGTTGTAAAAATCGAATTTGATGGACAAAAAACGTTGGGCGACTTTCCTACTAAGTTTTCTCAATTAGTTCAGATATCTGGTTTCTCTCATGGCACAAATGTTTGAACTAGGAACGATTTTTTTATTTTTTTTTAATTAAATTATTTAAATTTTTTTTTATTTTAAATTTTTTTTTTTATTTTAAATTTTTTTTTTATTTTAAATTTTTTTTTTTATTTTAAATTTTTTTTTTATTTTA
>QKWP01000054.1:45879-67695 GCA_003550325.1 Gigaspora rosea | reverse complement strand
GAAAAAAAAAAAGCTTACAGAAATTCGAAATGGCGAGGCACGACTCCGGGTCTAGAAGAAACAAAAAACAAAAAAAAACAAGTGATTATCATTGTTTATATATGATCGCCAATCTAAAAAATGATTGGTTGATTATATAGGGGTTGCATAGCGACAGGTCGCTATTTTATTTTTGCCTTATTTTTTTTTATTTAATTTTGATTTTTTTAATAATTTTTTTTTAAACGGTTTAATTTTTATTATTTTTTTTTAATACCGTTTTTTTTAATTTTTATTATTTATTTTAATTTTTTTTTATTACAATATAACGTTTTTTTTTAAATAATTATTTTTTTTTATTATTATATATTTATTAAATTTTTAATTTTTTTCTTATTTTTTATTATTTTAACGTTAATAATAATTATTATTTTATTTTTTTTCAGTTTGTCTAGATCTAGATTAGATCAGATCTTCACGTAATTTTTATTTAAGTATTTATTTAAATTTTTTTTTTTCATTAATTTACTTTTTTCCTATTTATTCTTTTTTTTATATTTATTATTATTATTATTATTATTATTTATATTTTTTTTTAAATTATATTTTTTATTTTTTATCATCCTGTTACAATTTTCAGGAAATATCTTTGTTGTTGGCGTTGTCCATTTGGAGCAACCTTTCTTTGTCATTGGTGCCGTCCATTTTGGAGCAACTTCTGTCGCTGGTTGTTCGTTAATGGCGTCCGTTTGTGCATCTTCTTTGGTGGCGTTCATTTTGGTGCTTCGTTGTTGGTGTCGACCATTTCGGTGTGTTATTTGTCACTGGCGGCATTGGTGTTTTTTCCTTTTTCGTTATATTTTTGTTGACATGCTCTAGTTCTAAAACTACTCTTTAGTTTTTCTCTTTTTTAGGTTCTTCGAGTGATTTCGTGATTGCCTTAGTCGATTTCAATGTTGCTTCGAGTGCATTTCAGAAATTTCACTTTGGGTACCTGTTAGTTTTTTGGACGTTTCTTGTATGACTACGTGGTGTCTTGCCACCAATTTTGACATTGCTTCGAGTGTGTTTCAGGGTTTCTTGTCATAGATTTCGTTTTGGATGCCCTGTCAGTTTTCTTGGGTCTCTGTGCGAGTTCGTGGTTGTCTCTTTTTGGGTCTCTGTGTGAGTTCGTGGTTGTCTCTTCTTGGGTCTCTGTGCGAGTTCGTGATTGTCTCTTCTTTGGTCTTTGTGCGAGTTCATGGTTGTCTCTTCTTGGGTCTCTGTGCAAGTTCGTGGTTGTTTCTTCTTGGGTTTCTGTGCGAGTTCGTGGTTGTCTCTTCTTGGGTCTCTGTCTGTGCGAGTTCTTGGTTGTCTCAAGTGTCTTGTCGCCGATTTCAACGTTGCTTGATGCGTTTTTTGGGTGTTTTGTAGATTTTACCTTGGGTACCTTGTTAGTTTTCTTAATTAATATATATGTAGTTGCTTATACTGTGAATAGCAAATTTGCAATTTGCTAGCATATATGTTAATTGAATTTAAAATCCATATATGATTGTAGACGGTGTAAATATAAGTAGTAAAACCTCTGGCAAGCTCTAGCTATACGAATGTGATGGATAACTATCCTGCTAAGTCTGCTGGCTTATATTTTTTATATGTCTTTATCTTCCGGATCATTGATTTTAAATTCTTTTATATTTATTTTTTATATTTTATTTTTAATTAATATATATATAGTTGCTAATATTGTGAATAGCAAATTGGCAATTTGCTAGCATATATATTAATTAAAATTATTACTTTAGGGTTAGGGTTAGGGCATATTAGTTAGCATTAGATTTTTTTTAGTATAAATTATGTGATTAAGGTTAGTTCGTTGGATTCTTGTTAATTTTGTATTAATTGTATAATTGTATTAGTTAAAAGTAAATGCTTAAAATGCTTGTTATCTATATTATATAAATAAAAAATTTTAAATGACTTAATTAGTATGTATATTTTTAATAAATTAAAATTAAAATAAAGTAGTAATATTATATTTTTACAGAATTTATATATGCGATATATACCAGATATATATACGGCATATATACTATATGTGTACTATATGTGTCCGACATGTGTCTGATATTCTACATGACTCTACACATATCGGTTCCCCTATAATATATATCGAGTACATGATGCATTACAGAATTTATATATACAATATGTATACGGCATGTATACGGCATGTATACTATATGTGTACTATATATGTCTGACATGTGTCTGATATCCTGCATGAACTCTACATATATCGGGTATATGTATAAATATATCCTACACATATCGGTCACATATCATATATATATAGTATACATATCGGGTACCCGATATTATACCGATGTGCATCGTTTTGACCTGTGGAAGCATAGTGATGAACTATCAGTATTTATGTTTTGTGATACAAAAGACGTTTTTGATGCATTTATAGTTATTTTTTTAATTTATCTGCATAAATATTGTGAAAATCACATTAGAAATGTAATTAGATTACATGAGCAGATGGACAAAAAATTTCAAAATTACATTTCTGATGTTCAGATTTGTAATTTGTATAATAAGATGATCATTATATGATATGCTCTGGACCTATAATGCTATGCATTTTTCTAGTCTTAGTACATTATCTTAGTATATTTATATTAGAACATTATCTTAATACGTTATTGTAAAAATCACAAGTTTCTACAGATATATAAACTCTGCCTTTTTCCCAAGGCAACGTAGGGGCTGTCCTTTACTTCTTTTCCTTTATAAAAATAATTGTACTTAAAAATCTTATATTTAATAAACTGATATTATTCTATTTAATATAAAAGCCATCGCCTTTATATTCTTTGATCCTTTATCCACCATATAAAGAACTTTATTTTGTTGGTTATTTACAAGTCTGGTTGAATTATTATTCTCTTTATTCTTTGTTGACATATTCTTTTTCTTTAGTATTATTTATTCTTGAATTTATTTTTTCTTTTAACTACTTTTATATCAAACACATTTCTTACTCTCTTATATGTTAAGTCAAATGATATAGTTTCTTGTGCAAAGTTACTATATTACAATATCAAAATCAGTTGTATATGATATAAAATATAATTTTTTTTAGAACTAAAAAGCTTTTAATATTTTAGTCAAATTATAACCATTACATTTTTTAGTAGTTGTATTAAAATATATATTGTGTAGAAACTGGATTTAAGTTAGCTTAGAATTTCCTAGTTTAATTAGGGTTAGAGTATGGGTTACATACGATAAAATCAACCTTAAAATGATATAAAAATTCCGAATTCACCTAAATTCCGTTTCCAATTACAACATATATACAATTTGACTCTTGATATAAGGAAGTCACGAATCATCCAGAACGACCATAAAAAGTGCAGTGACGTCACTTATATAAAACCTCTACTCAAATTACTCGGATATCCGGATAAATTACTATGTTACACAATAGCAAGTTCTACCCCGGGTACAATCAGTGTACAATCGCTACACTTATAACGCAGCCGGAACAAAATTATATGAATGAAACCAAAGAAGCCCATTACTAAAACAATCTTCCCGGACCAATTTTACATAAAGCAGGCCAAAAAAAATTTTTTTTGAATTCAAAAGGAAAAATTAATAGAATTATCAGCCTAACTACTTTACGCCACTGCATTTTATGGTCGCTCTAAAAGTCACTAGGTCCTCTTATGCCGAGATTTTCTTATATCAAAGACTTTTGGGGCATATATTGTAAAATAAGGTATTATTTTGGTATTATCTATAACAATACTGGTTTAACGTAAATTATGGATGTTCATTTTATTATAAAATTTTCTTTATATAATACAGTATAATTATATTCACGTGCCCCGTTATTGAAATTTTTATATAAGGTGTAATGAACGTGAACTTCTGTACCCCTGACATGTTTTAGAGTCAAATTTACTAGGGAAGAGTAACCTTAGGGACTTTACCGGTCCAATCAACTATTATGATCAACAATGCACTGCCATTGCTAACTTTTTTCATCAGATCATTATATAAAAAAAAAAGTTATTTTTCAATAACAAGGTAATATAGCTTACAAACTCTTTGCTAATATTGTAATACGCGAAAGCACATAATATAACGTACTCACGTCATAGTTTGCCTGTTTAATTATATAAGAACCTTCGTCTATGTGTATTCCAACTTGAAGTTTAACTATAAGAATTTGGCACTACAATCTTAAAGTACGTACTTGATGGAAAAGTTGGAGGGAAAAAATGGCAGTGTAGTTAAAAATGGCGTTAGTTGCCACTTCATGTTCTTTTTATTTTTATATTAATTTTCTTTGGAAACTGAAAGATTGAAATACAATTAGATCTATGTAAAGCGATTTTGGTGTAGTATGGAAGATCTATGTGTTAGAGTGAAAGGATTACATGTATTTATTATTTTGAAACTAACCATAAATACTATACAATGTTATCATGTATCTGATCATAATTGGAATATATAATAAATATAATAAATTAATTGTAAAATATAAAATTATAAGGTAATACAATAGTAAACTATAAAAAAAAAAAAAAAAAAAAAAAACAAAAATACATTATTTTTTTGAAAACTAAAAACTTACCCTTTTAGTTGTGGTTTCTGACAAATTCTTTGTAATTTCATTCAAATGGCTGATGAATTTGATATATATAATGATGACAATTTCGGTGCGAATGGAGACCCAGTATGTCAAGTATACTTTTATTATTTTATTTGTTAACTAACATATTAATTCCTAAAGAAAAAAAAAATGACATTATCTCGATAATAGCAAGATGATTTGTATGCAGAGATATTAGAAGACGATGATAGTCGTCCAATAAAGCGCACTAGAAGAGATAATGATCTTAGTTATGATCATGCAGATATTCATTCAGGTGTGCAGGAAGAAAAAGACGGAGATGATGATTTGTTCGCGGATTTCGGGGAAGGTGAAAAGGTTCGTAATTACTTCACAGCGCAGCTAGTGCAAATGTTTCTTTCATACATTTCTATATTGTATAATTATTTCTGGACTGCGCTGTGCCGTATTATAAGGATGGGTGGAATATTCTGGTCCAAGTTTGCAATTTTTTTCATATTTTATTATTTTTTGTTTTTAATTGTTTGGATGCTTGTATTGTTTGCCTGTCTGCATTTGTGTTTCTCATACTTTCTCTTTCTGAGAATGATTCAATTCTTAAATGATAGTTCTGACGTCTTATTAATTGACAATATTTGTAATATAATAAGGAAAAAAAGGATGTATAGCGATGAAAATTTTATCAAAAATTGTATTGAAATCAATCAATTAAAAAAATTATTGAAAAAAATAAATACACCTGAACTTACTAGTTTTCGCTTTTTTCTCTTCATTCACACCAATCAATAATCTCGTCAATGATTTATGTAATAATTGCTCGAAATCTTGCTGTCGAATTTAACACAGGGGTATGAAGTAAAATTGGAACCATCCGAAGAAGATCAATTAGCTGCTGCGCATAATAATTCCCATGAAGGTAATAGAAATAAGTCCATACAAACCAACGTACAATATTTCAAGGATTGCCGGATTTTTCTAAGTACCATAACATCGATCGTTCTTCATTATAGGTCACAACAATAATGTACAACGAGCATCCTCAAATAACAGTGCTCAACAAATGCAAGAACGCAGGACGGCTGCAAATGCAACAAATGCTTTATATATTGGTGACTTAAATTGGGTAAATTAGGATTCTTTTTTTCCTTTTTCACCACTGTCAAAAAATATCATGTTAAGTTGATATTTTAAACTTTATTAGTGGACTACTGACGAAGACCTTCGTAATGTTGCCCGTGAGGTTGGAGTCGGAAATGAAGTGACTGAAGTCACTTTTTATGAACATAAAGTAAACGGAAAATCTCGAGGGTAAAAAGAAAATTTTACAAAAATATATTATTTCCATGGAAACTTATTATAAAGATTGAAATATTATAATTTCTTTTAACTATAGTGTCGCTTATGTTGAATTTACAACACCTGAAGCAGCTAGCAAGGTTAAAGATAGATTAGAAGAAATGTGAGTTTTGATCAACGTTTGTTATTTATTATCTACTTTTATTATATCAAAAAAATAAAAAAGAAAAAATAGTAATAATAAAATAAAAAAATAAAAAAAAAATAATAATAATAATAAATAAAAATTAACATATTAAAATATATTACAACATTTTTAACTTAGTGAAATAACTGGTAAAAAGTGTCTTGTGAATTTTACAAGCTCGGCTAATGGTAATCCGTTTAAAACAGTTCCAAAAGGTAAGTTATCGGCATCTTTTTATGACATTTAAAACATAATCATTTCACTTTAATGTTTGATATTTTTTACTCTTACTGTACATATTACTGATTCCAGAACCTCCACCAAAAGCTTCACGTCAGATGATGCAACAACAACAATCTGCTTCACAACAAAGAACAGCGTCAGGTCTTCCTATTCGCCCAAATGTTATGCGACCAGGGTCGCTAGATTTCCATCCCCATCCTCGTAGTGGGTTTAGAACTGGACAGATGGTTTCCGGACCAAGAGATTTTTTCACCCCTCCAATCGCACCAGCATATTCTGGGTTTGCGGCCGGTCGCGGTTCATACATGAATGGTTTCGCAGCTACTGGAGACGCATCTTTCGCCATGAATCCAATGATGGCACGTGGCGGAATGATGGGTATGAGAAATCAACAAGTTGGACCTGTTCGTCGTGGATTAATGGGCGGCCGAGGAGTGATGCGCGGAGGATATGGTGATGAATTTATGGGTGCTAACATGGGCGGTTTTAATAGTAATTATTTGCATGCATATTTGTATAATTTGCAATTAAAAAAAAAAAAAATTTTCTTTTTCTTTATTAGAAACTGACATTATGTTTAATTTAAGCGCCGACGGGCCCAGGATTTCCGGCACCTCATTTTAATCCGGCATTTTTTGATCAAGGATTTGGCGGCGAAGATGTACCTGTTGCACCGCGAGGACAAAGGTATTTCTCCTAAATGCTCGACCGCTTTCCTGCAATTTCCACTATGGAGGACCTTAACAATTTCCGACTCTTACGATGCATATGATCTTCAATCAAACCACACAGAGGTTACGATGGAGTCACTCATGGTATGAAAAGAGCACGTGATGATGAAGATCATGGACACATGGATGGAAGAGGTAATGTTTATCGGTACTTTAATCTTTTTAAGTAGAAATGCTATCAAAAAATATTAGTCCATTCGTTTAAGGAAATGAATTATTGACGATGTTATATATAATATTATTCATATAAAAAAAATCGACAATATTTTATTCCCTATTAGACTTATATAACTTATATAGCATTACATCCAAAACCATTATTAATTATAATGTTATTGATTGTCCATATTTTTTTCATTTTGTACATCAGATCGTCGTTACTGAACTCGAAATTTAATGTCTCCACCATGTATCCATGTCCCTCAGTTTTCATTTCATGAAATGACCCATCTAACTTCCAAGTGGCTCGCGTTTTTTTTTTTTTTTTATATTCTAGATACATAGTTGGAATTGGATGCCTAACCTTTATCAAATGCCGATTAATTTTAGTCTCCATTATTATTTCTATTTTGCTTAAATTTATTAAAATACATTAACGGTTTTTATATATATATATAACAAAAAATACTATTATCTCTTTATAATTGTGGCATGAATAAAATTTAAATTAATTTACGTTAAAATCAAATTTATTTGCAAGTTATATATTTACGTATTACATATAATTACATATACTGTATAATTACATATAATAATTACATATAAATAAAATATTTCTTTTGTGATACATTTATACTTGCTAGTCTACACCCAAATCCAAACTAATATATATATATATGCATATATTGTATATTTCTTATCAGTTATAATATCGATATTGAATATATAATATATTGTTATAAATGGCAAATGATTTTTGGAGTTTATTTGTCCGGTTTGAATGACAATTGTAATTGTAATACAATTTAAAAAATTTCTAGATGTTTCCAGTGCAGAATCGATTTTTGATAAAGTAATTTTATTGGCTTGAAACTTATGGTGCGACATATATAAATTCGGAATTCGAACTCCCACGATGATATAAAAAATCAAAAAAAAGATTTTACTTCTCTCAATTTAAACAAAAAAAACCAGTTGCATTCTTTATTTTCTTTATATTAATTATTAAATATTATTGAATATTAAATATGCCTATCGATTATAGCAAATGGGATAAACTTGAACTTAGTGACGACGACGACTTTGAATGTCACCCGAACGTGGATAAAGCTTCTTTTATAAGGTGGAAACAAGCCGATATTCATCAAAAACGCGAAGAAAGACGTCAAAAAATTCAATTTCTTAAACAAAAAATCGATCAACATAACGTTTTAATTTCTCGAATTGATGATATGATTAAACAAATAGAAAAGAATGGCGTAGAAGCATTTTTAAAATCAATAAATGATTTACGCGAAGCTAACAGTAAAATAGAAAGTGAATCTACCAAAAATAATGAAAATAATGAAAATAATGAAAACAATGATAATGATGAGTCAATGGATCAAGAAGATAATAAAGGACCCAAATATCCTACTTTTGATCAAATGATGGCCATCCTATTTGATAAAATTAAGAGTGAAATCGATAATGATAGTCCTGAAGAAGTTGGTGATGAATTGATAAGAAAATTAAAAGAACATCATGGTAAATTAATTAAAGAACAAAAGGATGCTAAGAAAGAATTGGAAAAAGAAGAACTAGAAGCTAAGAAGAAGATCACTATGGATGATTTGCATACAGGAATTAATAGTAGTGTAAGTATATTTTTATGGTAAGATGTCTTAATAGTTAACTTGTTAATTTGTTTATAATGTTACACAACAGGTTGTTAACAAAGCTAAAAAACCGGAGCCTCCAAAGACAAAAAAAACTAAAAAAAAGGAACAAACTATTGAAGTATTGAACCCTGATGCTAAGCTAAAATCTCTAGAGAGTGAAAAAGTAAGCAAGCAAATCAAATTAATTTTTTGTCTTAATTTAACTTGGTGTGATATTCACAATCAATTTCACATGCATAGAAACCGGTCGAGAAAATTGAAGGTGATGAAGGTGAAGAGGCAGATGACGATGATGAAGAATTAGTTACCTCAGATTTAGCAAAAGAATTCGCAGCTATTAAAAATTATGATGATAGTTATAAATTTATAACTAATTATCCGGAAGTTGTAGAACAAGAAATATCTGATCAAATTTTGGGTGAGGCTTTCCGTGCTCAGTTAAAAGGAAAGGAAAAGTATGCTAAACAATGTGTGCATCAGGGATGGTTATTACAATATTGCCAAAAATTAGGAAAGGATGGTGTTACTCTCTTTTTTAGAAGGTATAAAAATAATACCGAATTTGTTAAAATCTTGTTTATATTAATATTTTATATTAATATTTATATATTTAATTAATTTTTTTTTTTTTTTTTTTTTGCAGGATAACGTCACCAGATCCACAAGCACGTGAAGTTTTTATAAAGGATGTTAATGAAACTTATGAACGTATTCGTGAACGTTGCAAAGTAATGAATGCTGAGAAAACGCAGAGGCCTCAAAAGGCTCAGGTGGAACAAATTCAAATAGAAGTTACTGATCCAAATACTTCCCTTAATGTTCGTGTCCCTGATGCAAACTCGGAGGATGAACAAGAAAAAGCTAGATATCAAACTTTCTTGAAATTGCCTGAGAATTTCCAGGAAGCTTTAAAAACCGGTGAATTAACAAAGATTAATAAGGTCCTGGGTGCAATGACAGTAGAAGAAGCAGAACATGTTTTAGAAATATGTGGAGAAGCAGATGTCTTGTCACTTGAAGGTGGTATTATTGATGCAACTCAAGGTCAAACAATTCCCGGACAACGTATCGAAAATGATGAATAAGCGATTACCAGTGTTGGAATATGATCGGATGTGACCTAAATGACGACTAATTGACTAAGTCACAGATTATATAGTCATTTTAAATTTACGTGACCTGATGTGACCTATATATATAGTTAGTAAAGATTCAAATATTTACAGTTGTATTTATAAAATAATTTTTTAATTATTTACAGTTGTATTTATAAAATAATTTGTTAGATGGTTAAGTTTTATATTACCGTGTAAACACTTATGATCATATTTTTGTTATTTCTTGTACGTTGTTACATGAGCACGATAATCCAGTATTTAAAACTCAGGTAGCCAATTACGACTTGTAAATATTATCATAAATTACACGATACTATCGATATTTGATCATGCGATGATAAATACACTTGGATTAGTAAATAATCGGCTTAAACATGATATTTGATCTTGAAATAAATCGAAATTTTTATACGTACGTACGCACGTTGTAACGGGGTAACGTGACCTGGCCCAATAAAAAACGTGACCCAAGCCCGGGACATTGATCGACAAAAGCCAAGGCTTTTAATAAAATGCTAATTTGGGTTTGGCTCGAGGCGATGCTCCATTGAAGAATAATTGTCCGACATCAAATAGTGGAACTAAAATCATAGCCATGTAAATGAGTATGAATTACATTGTTAGTCATAGAATCTTCTCGATACTTTATTATACATCACTTGTTAGATCTTGATCGTAATAGCAAAGCCCCAATAAAATAGAATGTATACGTATAAGTCCTTCGTTTTCATGAAACTTGAGAGTTAGGTATGCTTCACATATAAACAATGATCATCAAAAATAATTATAGTTTTTTTTTTTGATTTTTTTTTTTTAATTGGGCTACCGATTTTATTAAGAATTATGATATTTGTTACATAGATGAGTGTACAACTAGCCACATATGTACTTTTAATATCTAATTTTAAATAGTTTATTTGAAGGGTTCTATACTAGCTACCATACTTGCAACCCTACTATAGAAATTATCTATTTAAATACTCTAATTTATGCTTTTTTTATTATATTTATTTGGTATTTAACTGTTTTACTAATTAAAGCACCAGGTTATTTCTAACAAGCTAAGGCCTTAGAACTAATTTATTCTTGCAAGAAGATCTGCTAGTATAATATATATTTTATTGATATATAATTTAGTTTTTGGTAGTTTGTACTATAATTTAAACCAATGCTTAACCTCTTATTATTTATTTTTGCTTTTATACTACTGTATAAGATTTATTTCAATTCTAATACTTTTATTTACTTTTTTTTTTGGTTTTTATACCAATTTTTTTAAATTAACAAATTAGTTAATTAAATTACTATAAGCTTTAAATATTATTTATAGTTTTTAGTTTTGGTTTTACTTTTATAGCATAGGTTTTTTTCTTCTGAATACTTATTTTTGCAAGTGATACAAACTTTTAAAAAAAATTTAATTGATGATTCACTACTCAACAGAAAAATGATCTTAGTGTAATGTGATGCAGATCAGCATGACCGAAGTTCAATTTTATTTGTCGAAAAAATGTGATTTACAGATCCCATCTGATTAAATTTGATTGGCTAGTTATAATTCTATATAAAGTTAATTTTATTACTGTAATACAGTAATACAATAATAAAAAAAAAAAGTTTTGCACAAAAGTTCTAGGTGGTAAAGTTTAACTTGTTGGGGTGGTAATAGGTGTTAGTAGGTGACCGAGTTGTTAATCTTTATAATATTAAGAGGTTTTCAATATAATCAAACCTTTTTATATTGTTATATTTGTATAATTTTAGTATTATTTTAAAATATTAGCATTAGGAAAATATCATAAAAATAGTAAGAATAGTATAAATTTTATCGAAGTAATCAAATCTATAATATTAATTTTATTAGGAAAACTTTTCTCCGTTCTCAAAAAGGAGTTATTTTCATTAATAACTCGTTATTATAACTTGTTATTATAACTCGTTATCATATCTCGTTATTATAATTCGTTATCATATCTCGTTATCATAACTCGTTATCATAACTCGTTATTATATCTCGTTATTATATCTCGTTATAGAGAAAATCCTAAGTTTTTACAAATATATAAACCCTGCTTTTTCTCTCAAGTCAAAGCAGGTTCTGTCCTTAATTCTTTTCCTTTCTAAAAATATTTGTATTTGAAATTTTATATTTAATAAACTGATATTATCCTTTAAAATATAAAGCCATCACCTTTATATTCTTTGATCCTTTATCCATCATATAAGGACCTTTATTTTGTTGGTTATTAATTTCTTTGGTTGAATTATTATTCTCTTTTTCTTTGTCGACATATTAATTTTTATTATTATTATTATTCTTGGATTTATTGTCTTTTATTATTATTGACTTCTTTGATATTGTATACATTTCTTACTCTCTTACACGTTAAGTCAAGTGATATGGTTTCTTGCTAAAAGTTACTATATTACAGTTTTGGCAACGACGACAGGACCTATAACTTCTTGTATTTGTGATTTCTAATTTATTTGCTTAAATTTGTTGTATTTGTGATTCTTAAATTTTTATACGTTTAGTTTTTGGATTAAATTTTTTTTTTGGTTAAAATTTTTTTTTGGAATAATAATTTCTTATATAGTTGCAACTCTTTTTTTTTTAAGTCTCTTTATTTTTTTTCTTTCTTCTTTTCTAGTTTTTTTTCTTATTTCCTTTTAAGTTTTTTTTAGTCCTTTTAGCTAGCTATATCAAACTATTTTAAAATTTTTTCTTTACCCCTTCTTGTTGTCATAACACAAAGCTTCTTTTGTATCACACAAAAATCATTTTAGTTACATGAAGCTTAAAATACTCGTACTAGTCAGAATTATATAGATCTTTGATTTTTGAGTAACGTTATACAGAACAAAATTTTTATAGTATAGGAATTTTATTTTATATTATATACTACCCTATAACTAGTCTCTTGAAATATTAGTTAAATCTTAGTCTACTATTATTATTTATTATCAAAGTTCTTTAAATTTTTTCTATATTCTCTTGTATATCTTAATATTAACCCCGTACTTGCTATATGCAACCCTTTTCGCAAAAATACTTTGACTTCGCTTGGTATTTTCTCAATCATATTCCTACTAACGAGGAATATAATAATCTAATTGAAACTCTTAAATCTGCTATCAATCAACTCCAATTCGGGTCACCTTTAAATTCTCAACAAATCAATATTTTATTTAAATATTCTAAATTCTCTGATTTCTCTTGGGGAAACGGCAAATCATATCCAACATCTGAAGATCTTTGGGATAACAGACGAGTTATTGACCAAGGATTCCAAACCCCTTCCCATCAAACTATTGATTANAGGTGTTCCCTATCCAACCCCTATTATTTCACAACAAAAACCTCTCACTCGACGTACCTACACTTCATACCAGTGTGCTAATTTGAAACTTTACGAAAAAGAATTACATAATAACATTAAATCAACTGATGGCATAAACGATTTATTTAAATATCGCCAACTTCACGGCTTCTCTACCTACTTTGACTAAACCTCTTTATGAATATTGACCAATACAAGCAATGAATAGTTAATCATAATTTTCTATATGAGACTAATTAAGCTATAAGTAGAAGAAGATATAAAGAAAGACCTGATTCCAGCTGTTCTGCTTGTCATCTTACCAATGAATACTATATCACTGAAGAATTTTATAGATTTTGGAATTGGTTTTATCCTACTTATAAGGCTGAAAACCTTTCTGCTTACACTGTTGATTATTTTAACGATGCATACCGATTACCTATAACTGAAGATTTAACACCTCATATTCATCAATTAATAACCACTGTTCGATATCAAAATAACCAACCCACACAAGAATTTGATTTGATCGTACCAGAAGTAATTGAAAAGTGGCAACAAACTTGTGGATTCATTGATTCACCTGCACCAACAGAAATACTAGAAACAAATCATTCAGATAATTCAGAAGATTCCAACGGAGCTATTAACCTTGAAGACCATTCTGAAGAAAATTCTGTGAAAAACTTTGAAGAAAACTCTACATCTTCTCACTCTTCTAATCCATCTATACCCACTATAAATAACCAAATTGAACAAAATTATAATCAAATAAGACAAAGCCTACATAATACTTGACAAATTCTTAGTCAAATAAAGGAAACTATCAACAATAACAACTATATCCTCACTACAGAAGAATTTAGCTCATCTACTTCCAATAATAATAACTATCAAACCATATCTGACCATTTGACTGATATCGACAACCTCCAATCTTCTGATATTAACCATTCAACTATCGATAAACCTCAAATTAATAACTACTTTGACGATAATATTTTCTCTAGCCTTGTTAGTCAATTAGGAAATTTAACTATATCTCAAAGTGGCAGGAACAACAATAGACGAACCGATCAGAATGACGATCTGCTTCATTTTAATGAGGAAGATGATAGAATGACTAATTTATATATAAATGATAATTCACAAAGAGGTGCAGAAAATAGACAAGTGCCTATTAGACCAAGTAATAATAATGAAGAACGTCAAGATAAAGAAGGAGATGATAATGAGGAAGATGAATTTAGTTCTGAGGATGCCTTAAAAAGTATTTTAAAAGGATTAAAAGAAATTGTTAAAAATAATGCAGAAAGACCAACTACATTCACCAATCCAAAGAAATATAAAATGATTGACTTTCCTACTTTCTCTAGTAACCAAGATGAAGACCCGGTTGAATGGGTTAAAGCTTTTACTAGAGCATGTGTTAGTAATAACATTTCTGAAAATAGACGACTCGCTATAGTTTCTAACTTCTTTAAAGGCAATGCTCTATCCTGGTATAATCAAAATCGGTTTAACTTTACTTACTGGAGCAATGATGCCAATACAAACCACTCCTTCATCCATCTTTTCTCTAAGAAGTTTAGAGATCCATTTAAAGTATCTCAATGGCATTATACTTTAAGGAGCAGAAAACAAAAACCAGGTGAAACTGTAGATGCTTACAACTCTGTTCTCGAAGAGTTATGGCGTAGAGTTGATCCTAATAATAACTACCCAGAAGTAGACAAGATTCGACAATTTGTGGATGGATTGAGACAAGAATTCCAAATACCTGTACAATCAGAAAACCCGATAACTATTAATCAAGCAGTAAATAAAGCCAAAGCTATCGAAGTAGCTTACTCTAAAGGAAGTTCCTTATCGGCTTATTCCTTATTACCTACTACCTACCAACCACAATTCTTTGGAGGATACACTGGTCTAAATCAACCCATCATACCTGCTCAATCTCAACATAGTCTACGTGATGACTTAATGAAAGCAGTTCAATATGTTACTAGAACCATACAGAATCATAATCAGAATCGAAACTCTTAAACCCAACAAAACACTTCCTCTCAAAACAATAATAACAATTATAGAAATAATAATAATATCTACAGGAATAACAATAACAACAATTATAGACCACCCCAATAAAGAAATAACAATTGTTTGAGATGTAATCGACCTGGTCACTTTGCTACTAACTGTTCCGCCCCTTTCTGTACCAACTGTCAACAAATTGGACATGGTACTCGAAATTGCCGTTTTAATCAAAATTGGAGAAATAACAACAATAACAATTATAACAACAACAATTACAATCGAAATAACAACCATAATAATAATAATAACTGAAGAAACAATAACAATTATAATAACAATAATTTCAATAATAACAATAACAATCCTTCTTCCAACAATAATAATAATCATAACAATAACCAAAACAATAACAATAACAATAATTATAATAATAATAATAATAATGATAACAACCAACAAAGACAACATTTAAACTAGAAATAGCATCTCCAGAGGGTGAGCATGCTAAAGTCCGAAAACCCTCAATTGATAATAACAATGAAGATGTTTATTCATTCTTAATGGATGAAATTGATTTATTACTTGACCAAGAAGATGACAAAACTAACAAAAATAACAATAATATAGATAATAAATTTTATAATCTCTGGACAGATTATAATGAAACTATAGAAATATTGTGGATGAACTCGAATGAAATTGATTATTATCTTGAAGATAATAATCAGAAAAATCAAGTTAAAGATGCATTATTTACTACTGCTAAAGTTTTGGGAAAAGAAATTAATGTTCTTATTGATACTAGTTCAAAAGGATGTGTGGTTACCAAACGCTTTCTTGATAAAATGTGTCGAAATATTGATGAACCAAGTAATGTCCGAGTTGTAGATATTACAGATCATAAATCTATCCCCTTAGGCAGAGTTAAGGACATTTCTATTCAAATTGGTACAAAAATTACATTAATTGATATGCTTAGGGTACGAAACGGGCTGGGTCGGGTCAGGCTTTCTAAGACCTGAAACAGAGCCCGAAAATTTTTTTTAGGCCCGATTTCAAGCCCAAGCCCGACAAAAAGCCCGTTAAACAAACCAGGCCGGGCCTTGTTATAAATCGGGCTCAAGCCCAACAAAAAAGCCCGCTAAGCAAACCGGGCCGGGCTTTATTTTAAATTTGGCCCAAACCCGGTCCGGCCCGTATTTCATATAGATTTTTGACTCTGACGGCAGAAGATGCCATCAGAAATCGTATTAAAACCTTTTTTTAAGAGCCGATAGTATAGTGTTGAAACCAATAGCATGGATAATAATATATTCGAAATGTTCTTCTAATCTATATTCATTCACCAGACTTACTTGTCTGACTTTTTGATTTCTTACTAAGGGTATGTTTTTCTACCTAGTGAAGTTTACGTACATACGTACGTATGGTGCAAGTCTAAAAATCACAATTATTTCAGGACAAAAATTAAAATCTTATTCCTTAAAAAAAAGATAATCAAGTAACACAATTTAAATCAATATCTACTTCTGTAACGAATAAGGTAAAATTGAGGTTTTTATTCTTGCACCGTATCGGTTAGTGCACAAGAATTAAATTTCTTACCCCTACATTATAACTACAATATAAGGTATTTTCAAATATACTTTTGCTTTTTGCTTTTTTTTTCAACAAAACCCGAGTTCGGCTTTTGTTGAAAAAAAAAAGCAAAAAGCAAAAGCATATTTGAAAATACCTATAGTATATATATGCGTATATACGTAATCTACCTCTAGGGTTTACCGGGCCTAACCGGGCCTAATCGGGTATATTACAGAGGCCCGGGACCAGCCCGATATTTTTTAGGCCCGACCTGAGCCCGGCCCGCTTTATAAAAATGTGAGCCCAAAACTAGGCCCGAGCCCGGCCCGGCCCGCTAATTTCCAGGTTTAGCCCGGCCCACTCTGCACCCTAGATATGCTAGTAACAGAATCTAAAGAATATAATATAGTTTTAGGAAATGAATATTTAGATAAAGTTCATGCAATTATTGACTACTATGGAGAATTTATGAGTATTAGAATTACAGATCAAATAGAATATATCCCAATTTCTTGTAAACAACAAATTACAGATCCTGATATAGTATATCCAATTACAGTACACCCTGTCAAAACCGATCCTGTCAAAACTGATAACCTTCCATAACTGATAAAAAGTTGATCCATCATATTGGTTCCATAATTCAAATCCGATAACCTGTCATTTCTGATAACCGATACTCAAAATATCAGATATCTATAAGAGTTCTATAAGATATCGGATTTGTAAGGTAAAATTAATCGATTTAATTGGCTCAAATCTGATTTTGTAATAACTGAATATGTATGAATAAATGTAATTTGGCCAATTATATTTAGATAGGATCATGTGACATTAGGCTATTAATATTTTTAAATCCGATAACCTCTCAAAGCTGATACAAAACCTTTCCACCATGCATACCGGTTTTGATAGGGTGTACTGTAATTTTAAAGACTATTATTCTAACCAGGAATTAGGGTTAGAATTAGAAGATAACAACCCTATTGAACCCATATACACTACTATTCAAATTGGAGATACCTTTTCTCAACTTAATGAACAATTAACCGCTAATGTAAAAATCGAAAATATCAATAACTCTTTGAGACCTTCTCCAGACGAAATATTCAAATTAATACAACCAGAAATTAAAGAAATAAAAGATAAAAAGAAAGAAGACCAGAAAATTTCTATCCCCATTACTGGAGATAAATCAACATTTATTGGACATAATCTCAATAAACAACAAAAAAAAGATATAACTCGATTATTACTAGAAAATTCAAATATATTCGCCACTAAATTCTCCGAACTTTGAAAAACTAATATTGTATATCATAGTACAGTGCGGGACAGCATAAAACATCCAATCATACATATAGGCGCCAATTTTGGGTGCTTGTATAATCAATTCTGATTGGCTAATTTTGTATAATTGATTTTGATTGGTTAAAAATTTATATATATTTTCTTTTTTTTTATATTAAACGCCAATTTTTTGAACTCATATAAACTTTAATCCATTATAACTTTTTCAAAACAAAAAATAAAAAAAAATCCCCTGACAGAAATGTAGTTTATCTAAAAATTTATCAATTTGTCAGAGGGTTTTTTGATTTAGCTTGTTTTAAAGAAGTTATAACACTTTAAAGTTTTCTTAATAGACGTTAGATGTTTTATGCTGTCCCGCACTGTATAAATACTGGTAATTCGTATCCTATCAAACAAAGGGCATATAGAGCCTCTCCTATTGAACAAGACCACATCCAAAAAGAAATAGAAATAATGGAAAAAGATGGTATAATACGAAAATCAGAAAGTCCTTGGAGTTCCCCGGTTGTTCTAGTCAAAAAGAAAAATGGAAAATTAAGATTTTGTATTGATTTTAGAAAGTTGAATAGTACAACTAAAAAGGACACTTACCCTTTACCAAAAATTGATGAAATGTTGGATAATCTTGGAAATACTAAATGGTTTACTTCTCTTGATTTAACCTCTGGATATTGGCAAGTAGAAGTAAAAGAAGAAGACAAAGAAAAAACCGCTTTTATAACAAAATTTGGTCTTCATGAGTTCAATGTAATGCCATTTGGACTCTGCAATGCCCTTCTACATTTCAAAGGCTCATAGATATTGTTCTACAACCTGTATTATGGAAGAAAGCTATGGTATACATCGATGATGTTAACATTTATTCTGAAACATTCGAACAACATATAAAAGATATCCAGGAAGTATTCAATCTTATTAAAGACGCCAACTTTAGAATAAGCCCAGAGAAATGCCATTTCTGTACCAATGAAATGCAATTTCTTGGCCATATAGTCTGAATTGAAGGAATTAAACCTGATCCGCAAAAAGTTAATAAGCTCGATAAACTTCCATCCTCGAAGAATATCTCGCAACTTAGAGCCTTCCTAGGCTTAGCATCGTACTATCGCCGATTTATAGAAGGATTTTCTAAAAAGGCTAGACCTTTATTTAAATTACTTAGAAAGAATGAAGAATTCAAATGGGATGAACCACAACAAAAGTATTTGATTGGCTTAAATAGTGCTTAACCCAATCACCTATTCTATAATACCCCGATTACTCTGAACCTTTTATTTTATTTATCGACGCTTCTTATCAAGGACTCGGTGCAGTCCTATCCCAAATTAAAAATGGTCGAGAGTATGTAATTGCTTACGCCAGTCAAACTTTGACCCCTGCTGAACAAAATTATAGTACCGTCAAACTTGAATATTTAGCAGTTATTTGGGCTGTAAAATATTTTCGTTATTATATTTATAGAACAAGATTTACTTTAAATACTGATTATAAAGCCTTACAATGGTTACTAAATTCATGTACAATCAATGATAACAAAAGGATTACAAGATAGAGATTAACCCTACAAGAATATCAGTTTGATATTAAATATCGAGCTGGTAGCCGGAATAAAAATGCTGATTTTCTCTCACGCCTACCTGAATACTTAAAGGACAATGAATGAAAAACAATATAATTAGCTATATCAATACCTCTCCACCCTACAATTTGACAAGGATGCCACTAAACAGGAAAAATCTCGAATCCAAAAAGAAGCTAAAAACTATTTTATTGAAAATAATAAACTATATTGACGAAATAAAAAAACCTCAAAGAGTAATCAAACATGATCAAAAACACATCATTCTATATACATTACACGACGAACAAGTAGTACATTTAGGAATTAGTACTACTTATAATAAAATAAAGAATGATATTTTTGGCCTACCATGTACAATGATATTAAAGAGTATGTTCAAACATGTGATATTTGCCAACATAGAGGACATGAAATGCAACAACAAAATCTACAACCTCTAGAAGTGAAATATCCATTCCATCAAGTAGGAATTGATATTAAAGGACCTTTACCACCTACTAAACAAGGCAACAGATATATTATTGTTGCAATGGATTATTTAACAAAATGGCCGGAAGCAAGAGCTGTAGCAGATATAAAAGCTACAACTGTAGCTAAATTTATTTATGAAGATATTGTTTGTCGATATGGGACCCCTACTACAGTGATCGGAAGTAAATCACCGGAAATTTCCAGATCTACCGGGAATTTCATATACGTATGATAATCTTTTTTTTAACGTACATACGTCTTTTTTCACTTGTGTTTTTTTTTTAACACACAATTTTAATTGTTTTTGATGATAAAAAATCCCTCCCGCCAAGAATTAAGCCTAGAACAACGAAGCCGTATTGCCGGCGCTTACCTGTGTGGTGTTAAACCACTTGACATTGCAAAAGTTTTTGATCTCCCGAAATCAACGGTGTATGACACTGTTAAGCGATATGAAGAGACAGGCTCAGAGCATCCGAACAAACGCCCTGGTCGCCCCGAAGCTCTCTCTGCGCGTGACAAACGCTCTTTAGTTCGTATTACAAAAAAAAATCGGAAGGAACCCTTGGCTGTCATCACTAACGAATTCAACGTCCAACATGATACGACGCTTACCACCAAAACTATTCGAAAGTACCTCCACAATTTAGGTTGGAGAAACTGTGTCGCCTGTCGAAAACCTCTTTTAGACAAAAGAAAAGCACTGGAGCGAAAAAAATGGTGCCGTGAACATTTAAAATGGGTAAATGAATGGCAAATGGTTGTTTTTACGGACGAGTCAAGGTTTTGTCTTCACAAAGCAGATGGTCGTGAAAGAACTTGGCGTCGAGTTAATGAAAAATATCATAAAGATTGTATAAATACGACTATGAAGTTTGGTGGTGGTTCTGTAATGTTTTGGGGCTGTTTTTGTTGGTGGGGCGTTGGACCGTTAGTAAGAATTAAGGGTAATATGAATTCGGATAGTTATGTTGATATTCTTGCAAAATATTTTATTCCTTGGGCAAATTCTTTAATGGAAAAACATCATGGTGAAATAAATTTAATTTTTCAACAAGATTTGGCTTCTATTCATACATCTACATATTCAGAATGGTGGATGAATTCGCATAATTTTAATATATTAAATTGGGCACCGTATAGCCCTGATCTTAACCCGATTGAAAATCTTTGGGAACGTCTTGATTCTGCAGTTCGTAACAGAAAACCCATGCCTACAAAGTTAGAAGAATTAGTTAAAATTATAGAAGAGGAATGGTATAACTTATCAATTGAATATATTCGTTCACTTATCTGTAGTATGCCAAATCGAGTAAAGACAATATATAAAGCCCGAGGATGGTACTGTAAATATTAAATAACCCAGGGTTTTTTTTTTTTAGGAATGTAAATATAAATATTTTATTTTATTTTATATAATTATTTTGTAATTATATAAAATATAATAAAATAAAAATCGTACGTAAAATTTGGCCTCTTATGTGTTACCTATAAAATT
>QKWP01000054.1:22922-33960 GCA_003550325.1 Gigaspora rosea | reverse complement strand
AAAAACAACAACTATTCGAAACCTTGCGCATTTCAACGACGACTTCTGACACTTTCAAAAACGATAGAAAACAAAGAAGCGAAGATAATAGCTAACTGTGGGGTGAGTGAAAATAAGTATATAGGGCTAGTTTTTTGTATATAGTAATAAAATTAGATGCGACATAGTGCGAAAGTAGTTTAAAATATTTGTAATAATGTAAAAATAATATGTAATATATAATAAAGTATGTAATATTAATTAAAAATGTATATATATATTTTTGTGTTAAAGTTCCCGCTTTGGGTGAGAGTTTATTTAATCAAGCCTGTGGATCAAGGGCGCCTCTTTGGGCGCACCCACAATTGAGTTACATTGAATGAGAGTACAACTAGCCATACATACAACTTTTGGTTGTCTAATTTAAGTAGTCCGCCCGAAGGTTCTACACTAGTTGCCATACATACAACCCAACTATGGGATTGTCTATTTAAACCCTCTGGTCCAACGCTTCACATGTCAATCCTACTTGTGATCACTGGTACAGCCCTCCGATACATTAGTTAGTCGAAGACAGTCCCGGATGCTATCTACATCCCCTTAGAACTAATTTATCCTCGCGGGTAAGCTTGGTAGAGCAGTCTCTGTCCCACACAGGTATTACCTACACTTCGGTAACTTACGCACTCACCGAGGCAAGCAACTTGCAGTCAGGGAGTACCTAACCGCTATCATTACCTACTTCTGCCCTTGTAAGGTTCACACCGACCCCGGTACCCACCATTACTTTCCTACCGGTCCATCACCAGGTGCCCCAAACTTCCAAACCAGTTGTCCCGGAAGGGTTGATCTACCCAGCATTAGATGCTACTACGGTTTTTCTTCCCCTGGTACCTAATTCCAGAACATAGGTCCTTTTCCTCCGGTACGACTCCGGCGGCCAGGTTGGTGGACCCTCTTCTTTGAAGGTCATGTTGTCCAGTTCTCCAGCTCTGGTTTCCGATATTCTGGTTCTGGTAGCACCGTCGAAGATCGTTGCTACCTCCTTACTCGGGACTTTCCAAATGGGTTTCCATTTCCCCGGTTCCTTGGATTTGTCTGTGTTATTGTACACAACTTCGCCTTAAAGCTTCCATTCGAGATGGTAACCAAGGACTACAGGTAATATACTCAACCGATCGACAGGAAATGGTTATCGTAACACAGGTCTATTTTTCCAAAGCGTCGCCAGTGGGATTTGAACCCTAGACCTGCCACTTGGGGTGACAACTTACCAACTTCCCTAAGTTGCCACATCCTTTAAAAATGTATATTTAATAAATGTAAAATATAATATATAATAATAAATAAAAAAATTAAAATTTTTTTTTTAATTTTTTAATCTTTTTTATTTTTTTTTAAACCTGTAAAAAAGCATGATTATGTGAATATGTATATCTTTTATTTATTTTTTAAAAAATTTTAAAAATTTGCGAAAATTTGCAAAATATTGCGAAACAATGCGAAAATATCAAAATATTACCTCCTGCGCGCATTAGTTTATTGATCTGCATGAGTACACGACCCCTGTAGGAGGGGTAATTTGCATTTTTTTTATTTGCAATATATTTCGAAATATTTCGAAATAATAACTATAATATTACCGTAATATAGCGTAATATATTGCGTAATATGCCGTATCAATTATAAGATTTCCGTAATATTACGGGCCGTAATATCTTACATAAGATTACATATATATAATTCGCTGATGTATGTAACAAAGAGTACCCATTTATTAAATTTTAGTTTTACAATAAAGAAAAAATAAAAAATTAAAAGCTGTTTATTATGTCGTTTGAAAAAGACAAAGCCATTTGAAATAATGCTATTGAGAAAGTCCTTAAAACTATAAAAGATTTCTCTGATAATTCCAAGCCTCCAAGTATAAGGAGTATTATACGAGACTTTGATATCCCAGAATCAACTCTGAGACGTGTAATTAAAAACAATGGTTCTCTTAAACGTCTAGACCCTAATAAAACCAACTATGAAGAAAGAGCAACTGATTAGTTATTGCTAGTGATGCCACCGAAATTGATTTTTGAAAAAGGCCTATTTCGTCTTCATTAGAGAAAATTAAATTTTTTTATAAGGAAGAACAAATAAAATTTATATAGATATGTTCTTTATAATTTCATCTATTCAGAAAAAGTATCAAATAATTTCGTCTTTCAAGTAAAATAGGTCAAAAACAATTTCGTCTTCAAATTTTAATTTCGGGTTTTAGAACCCGAAATGCTTTCGTCCTCATGTATAGTTATTGCCTAAATATGCAAAGGCTTGGTTTCGGATTATTAAGGTCTGGTGTAAATTATTGCGTGATGAAAATAGTTAATAGAGATGGACACTCATATCTTTTTAGTAAAAATAGACCAGATCAATTATGGTGGCAGCAGTTCTTATGAGCTTTCATTTCAGGTTCTGCAAGCTCTAAATGCATGCCCAAAAAGCAAATTCTATTAGGGGAGTGACAAAAATCAGGTGATTTTCTGGGAGGGTAAAAAAAGTTGAAATTATATATAAGAACCTGACTCTATATATATTAAAAAATAGGGGGGTAGGCCTCTGATAAAAAATAATCAGGTGATTAATGATACTGCCCTTATAATAAACGACTATTTTAACAAACTTGAAAAAATAATTAATAAATATTTACTTACTTCTGATTGAATCTGAAATATAGACGTGACAGGTTTTTTTTCTTTTTTTTTTCTTTTTTTACTTATTTTTTTTTGTATTTTTTTTCAAAATCATGTAATAGGATTGCTACAGAGCAAGCTTCGTGATTGAATCTAGACTTCAAAAAGTCATTGCGAAAAAAAGAGCACATCAAGTTCATCAAATTTCATATAGTACTTTACTGAAACTTAAAAAAAAGTATATATGTTTTTATAATAAAATAATAATATTTTAAAAATATAATAAATATGCTTTTATATAAAAAAATATTTTAATAATATTTTTATAATATATTAATAATATAATAAAAATTTTAAAAATAAAATAAAAATTTAAATCTGTTTTAAAAATATTATAAAATTATTATAAAAACATTATTATGATATTTTAAAAATAGTTTAAAATAAATTGTTTAAAAATATTTTAAAATATTATTTTAATATTATTAAAAATATTATAAAAATATTATTGCTATATTTTAAAAATACTTTAAAATAATTTTTTAAAAATGTTTTTAAAGCATTATTTTAATATTATCAAAATTATTATAAAAACATTATTATTATTATTTAAAAATAACTTAAAATAAACTTTTAAAAATGTTTTTAATACATTATTAAAAATATTGTAAAAATATTATTATTATATTTTAAAAAAAAATTTAAATAATTTTTTTAAAATATTTTTAAAACATTATTTTAATATTATTAAAAATATTATAAAAACATTATTATTATATTTTAAAAATATATTAAAATAAGTTTTTTAAAAATATTTTTTAAACCAAAATTATTTTTAAAAAATGCTTATATCTCGTAATTTTGCTTATGAAACCATCCTTTGTATTTTAACAAAAAATCTTTTTTGCGAGATTTTGGGGTAAACACATTTGTCTAAATCATTATATTATTGATTTGTTTTATTTATATTATATTTAATATTATAAAATATATTATAATATAATATATTTATATAATATAAATATTTATATTATACTATAAATATGAAATTTATTTAGTTTAATAATGTTTTAAAAATGTTTTTATTAATATTACTAAAACAGTTTTAATATATATTATTTATATTATTATTATTAACTTATAACTAGTAATTATAACGTTTTTTAAAATATAATAAAAACATAATTAATATATAATAATAATATTTTCAATTTTTTTATAGTTTCAGTGAAGTAGCAATCATGAACACATTTCTGTATGCTAGCTGCTAGTATATATATACCCTATTAATAATATACAAGGGTAAACAGGTGATTCCAAATCTTTTAGATAGCACACCGGCTGGTGCCATTATAGATTTATCGATATGGGATATATGTAGAAAAGCCTATTTAAAAAATACATAGAGCACTTCATTAATTCTATTCCTTCATTGTGTCCTGTTTTACTAATTTTTAACGAACACAAGAGCCATATCAATTATGCGCCTCACTGAGTGCTTCATTTTAAAAAAAAGTTTGTTCAAATTGGTCTACTGGATGCCAAGATAATTGGCAAAAACTGTTTTTTGCTTTTCAAATTTCAGGGGTTTTTGCTGAAAAAAAACAAGTATGACCTCTATACTAGATGTTCGGGACCTACCCATATTTTACAACTTGCTGAACTACCATTTGCTCAACTCAAAAAGCATATGATAGTAAATGTGATAATTTCTTGAATAGACGAAATATAAGAAACATATTTATATAAATTTTATTTGTTTTTCCTTATAAAAAATTTTAATTTTCTCTAATAAAGATGAAATAGGCCTTTTTCAAAAATCAATTTCGGTGGTATCACTAAATAAAATACATGTTTTGCTAAACTCTTCAGACAGGCTTATATTAAAACATATACCCCACCACTATATGTAATACTTTTAGGTAGTGATTTGAACCGGTTGGACTATAATCGGGTAACCGACCCGAACTGAATAAATCTCGGGTAACCGGTTGAGTAAATGCTTAATCGGTTGACCCATACAACCGATTGAGAATCGGTTAACATAATGTAAATGACATCATAAAAGAGCAAAGGTCCCGAAAAGTTCCGAAATGAAATGAATGAACATAGTAGACGAGACAAAAATTTGAGTAAAGGTCCGAGAATTCCCGAAAGTAAACATGAAGTAATCTTGTTCGGTTGAATCGGTTGACAGCAAATATTTCAGTTCGGTTAACCGATTAAGGAAAGTTTTCTCGGTTCAAATCACTACTTTTAGGGCAACAGAAATATGGCCCTTCAATCCTGACGTTATTGATTCTTGTCATCTTGAGCCTTCAATAGCAATGCATTATTTTGACCTACCAAGTTCTGAACAATTTACTGCCTGCTATTACACTAACCACATTATCTTTATCTAGATTAGTTCCAAGTCATTTCAACTCAACCTCTACAAATAAAGATTTGTAAACAGAAATAGAATCAATTAATATAAGAGTGGAACATTTAGAATTAGAGTTAGAACTATATAAAAATCCAGGTACCAGTTCTTTATAGTTGGTACTTAAGTACCGGTACCCCTTGTACCAGTATTCAAAGCAGAGTAAAGATCTGGTGGCGGATGAAAAGAAGATCGAAACTCAACCATATAAGAAAAACCATAAGACTATGCCATTCTTCTAGCTTTTTACAAGCACAGAATTGTTGTGTTTGGTAAAAAAAGCGGAGAAGAGGCAGAAAGAGTTGCCAATAATAAAAAAGAAAAAAAAGAAATAGCTATTTAAAAATGAATAGAATGGGAGACGAAAAAGGTGCAGAAGCAAGAAATTTATAAGTAAAAAAAAAGAAGAAAGGGAATGTATGAAGTTAGAACAATAGTGTATTAGAGAGAAAAAACAGCTTGAAATAAAAGTAAAAAAAGGCAGTACTACCTGATTATCTAATCTGTGCTATTTTTGGTCGCTGCCTTAAAGATCTTGATTTTCAGAAGAAATTTTATATATCTAGAAAAAGTTTTTTTTTTATTAAAAGATCTTTTTAAAAATAAAAAAATCCATATTTCAAGTCCAAATTTACCTATCTAAATTAAATTTTATAAATGTTTATACTAAATTAAATGGTATTTTCAACTGCGCCATAATACCCATATCCACCTTATGAGAGACATTAATAGAAAAAGTAAAATTTTTCTAAGTAAAAGTTTTTTTTAAATTTAAATTAAAATAACTTAACAACTACTTAGGAGGCTTCCAGAAATCAGCTGATATTTTTTTACTATGAGCCCATCTCACCCCTACCCACTCACCCCCACCTGATACCCCAATTAGCCAATCAGATTTTATGATTATTAAAAAGTTAGATTTAATATTTAATAGTAAATAACTTTTGATCTACTGGGCCAATTTCGATGATTTAACTACCAAAATGATCCTCACAATGAGAGGATTCTAGCAAGCCCAAAATCATTAAAATCTAATCACTGGATTCTAAGATCGGAATGAATTTGTATTACTATAAAAGGTTTATAATTTATTAAAAAATTATAAACCATTTATAGCAACACAAATTTATTCTGATCTCTGGATCCTGTGATTGGATTTTTGTGATTTTAGACTTGCTAGAATCCTCTCATTAAGCTGATCATTTTGGTAGTTAAATCATCGAAATTGGCCCAGTAGATCAAAAGTTATTAACAATTGAAAATTAATTTTCAATTGTTAATAACTTTTGATCTACTGGGCCAATTTCGATGATTTAACTACCAAAATGATCAGCTTAATGAGAGGATTCTAGCAAGTCTAAAATCACAAAAATCCAATCACAGGATCCAGAGATCAGAATAAATTTGTGTTGCTATAAATGGTTTATAATTTTTTAATAAATTATAAAACTTTTATAGTAATATACTAGTAATATATATCTATTCTAATCTTAGGATCCAGTAATTAGATTTTAATAATTTTGGCTTGCTAAAATCCTCTCATTGTGAGGATCATTTTGGTAGTTAAATTATTAAATTTGATCCAGTAAATTAAAAGTTATTAATTATTAAATATTGTTAATAAATCTATAATTTTGAACAAAAATAATTTTGTAACTTTGGTCAGAATTATAAAATTTTGGCCGGAATTATGCCTGATACTTCAGCTGACCCAACTACCCCCCTAAAATCAGCTGATTTTTGGAAGCCCTCTTACAGATCTACTAATCAAGCTTGGTTTTCTAGCTTAAAATATTTTGAAAAGGGTTCAAAATATTTCATATAATATATTTTAAAATATTTCGAAATTACTTTTAAAATATTTCAAAATATATTACAAAATATTTTGCTTATATTACAGTTTGTAAGATCTTACATAATATTATACTATTATAAATTTGCTAATGTAGAAATATTAATAGAGTTATTATAAGCTAAATATATAAGTCAGACCATATTCTGAAGTATAATCCAAAGTATAATCTGGTATATAATCCAGAGTAAATCTAAATTTTAAATGTACAAATCCAATTAAATTGCTTGGTTTGTAATTAAAAATTTATTTGCTTAATTTTGGTTGTTTTTCATTGATTATAAAAACATTACATCTTCTAATTATTATTATTATAAGTTGTACTTAAGCCACATTTCTAGTTACAGTATAATCAGAATAATATACATTACAATTTCAAAAGTTGTTTTCTCTATTTGATATTACACAGAGTAAAAAATATATACCTGCAACTAAGGGCACTAACATTTATTAGGTAATATTTTAGGGAGTGGGGGGTCAAGAAAAATCTTACTTTAGTCAAATTTGATTGGCTAAAATTCTATTTATAGACCTTACCTAGGAGTAGGGGTAAGCTCCTATAGTAAATGAATATTAGGTAATAAATATTAGCGCCTTAATCAAATACCAACCTTAACTCTATATAATATTGAGTAAGTAGAAACTAATTGCATTAGCATTCTGTATATTTGACAATTATAAATTGAATAGCATGTTAAATAGGGTTCTGCAATTTGATTTGATCTTCAAATATTTGAATCAAATATTTGATCAAATTCAAATTCAAATTTGACTATATTTGATTTGATCAAATTCAAATATGGCCAAATTTGATTTGATTGGACAAATATTTGATTTGATTTGAAAATTACTATTAAAAATTCAAATTCAAATCAAATTCAAATTCAAAATATTTGAATCAAATCAAATTCAAATCAGAGTCAATTTGATTTGATCAAATTCAAATTGATCCAATATTTGATTTGATTTGAATTTAAGGAACCCTAATGTTAAAGTACAAAATAAATTAATTTTAATATATGAAATAAATTAAATATATCAATATTTAGCTTAGTTAAATATAGTATTATTGCACAATTTGTAATTTCTATAATTAATTTTTATAATTAAATAGCGATTACTAAAGATAGCCAATTTATTATAAGTTATTTAATCATAAAAAATTAATTATAGATATTATAAAATTATGCAAACTGCAATAAAACTGTTTTCTAATTAGCATATAAATAAGAAATGCTTTGTGTAATCAGTTTTGTATAATTTCATATCAGTTTATTTTTTTTTATATTTATAGTATAGAATTTTATATATATAATAGTTACTCCAGTATATAAACTACTTTATAGTTGATATAATAGTAGCTCCAAAGTATAAACTATTTTACATTAATAGTACTGTATTACTCTAGAGTGATTTACTTTTTTTAGGTATATCTTAATAAGCCAAAGTGGAGTAATGCCTAAATTATGCTAGTATGAAGTGGTTTATACTTCTAAGTTACTTCAGAGTATTATATACTAATAACATTCCTATACACTACATCTTGAATTCCTAAATTTTTATGGCAATAATATTGCACTTTCAAGCAATTTAGAACTTGTAAAGTATTGTAAACCAAGAAGTTTCAAAAAAGAATAATACTTATTTGAGCTGAATATAACAAATATAACAAAAGAACTCCAAACTGAACCAGATGATACTAGAATAAAAAAAATCGATCGAGTTAAAATAAATTATTGATCAATAATAATTTGATAATTATGTAAAATCAAAACAAAAATAAGAGAAATACTATCAAACTTCATATAGCTCACTGAATAAATTCAAAAGTTAACCCAAATCCCATGAAGTTTATAAAAAATTTAATAAGAAAACCTAAGAATAAATAAATAAATACAATGGTCTAACAATATGAAAAAATAAAGAATAAAAACTTATCTTTTGTATTATTATTTTTTTTTATTTTTATTTTTTTATAAGTGACAGGTTTTTATTTATTTAATATAACTTAATATATTTATATGTATGTTGTACATTAATATATGTTAAACTACGACTTAGGCTACTTTACCTACAATCAATACTTAGCTAAGAGTAGCGAAAACAATTTGGATTCAATAAATACAAATGTGGCTCCATCAAAAATTATGGAGTGGAAAGCTTCTGAAAAAACAAAGTCTTGCTATAAAAAGCTTTTCACTCCGATATCCTCTGACCCAACTAACGACCCAGCTGACACATATATGGGCAATTGCCACACTTAGTCTATAAAATACAGTGTATGGTGTGTAATTAAATTTAAAAGACAAGAGAGAGGCCTATTGCCTGCCCTTAGCTAAGAGATCAAAAACCAAGCTTATGCTGTGAAAATTTCTACATTTATTTTACAAGGGGCTACTCTATAGAACTAAAACACAGAGCAATTTATTTTAATATGTTTAAGAAGTATGGTGTATTCGATGTAGTATGGTAGTCGTGATAAGTTGTACTAGCTGGAGGTCGGAGGTATTCTGTATGTCGTATTCGTGTGGTTTGGTATGTGTAGTATTCGATATAGGCCGGAAGAAGTCAGAAGTATTACGCAGCACAGGTTTGTGTTGATGGTGTGTTGTTGATCGCTTAGATTTAGTAGTTGATGACGTGTTGTTGTTTGTTGTTTTGTTGTGTAGTTTGACGATCCTTCTATTTTTTGTTCAGTATAATGTAATCATTGCATTTGATGGGAGTGAGCTAGAACACTCACTTTTGTGTGAATTTTTTGTATCGTTTTGTAGTGGTGTATATAGACTTTAAACTTGTCATATATATGTATTAAGTAATGTGTGTGTAAAACTGTATATCTTGTGGCCCTAATGATAGAGTGTCGTTGTATATTTGGTTGTATATAGTGAACTCGCGAAAGCAAGGTCTAAGTAAAATTGCCTAATGACTAGTACCCTTACCGAAGCAAGGTTACTAGTGTAAACTTAAAAATTTTAATAGTATAATCAATTAAGCGGACATGGGTAGGTACTCTGTAAAGAAAAACAATAGTTGAGAAACGTTCGTGTACAGTATATCTGTATTATTTTTTTTATTTAAGCCGCTGAAAATAGGATAGGTAAAAATTATTTATCTTTTGTATTATAATTCAAACCCTCAAAATAAGATTTAAAAAGAAAAAATTTTAGACAGTTATATTTTTTTTTAGATAAATTATTTTTTTTTAGTTTTTTTTTGATAAGTTAGTTTTTTTTAGATTTTGTTTAAATTGTTTAAATAATTGAATTAGTTTAGTTTTTTTAGTTTTTGGTTACAAAAATCTGAGGTACAAAACCCCTATTAGTTTTTTTTAAAGTTCTGGTTATAAATAAACCAAGGAATCTAAAACCTATAGTTTATTTTTTTATCATTTTTATTTTTTTTTTTAGAAATCTAGTTTAGAATTTTTTTTAATCACTAGTTAATTATGCTTGGAGAACCTTACATTTTGAAAAAGGGGAAAGTATAATATAGAGACTTTTATATCACGATAGTCAAATGTTTATAATGTACTAGACGATCACAGAATGGTGTTGACTATAGATGCTGGTGAAATTAACCATTTCACTAGGTGAAATGGTGAAATAGTTTTACCAGAATTATACCAAATTTTATTTTGATAAATTGGTGAAATTGGTGAAATTGTGAATTGGTGAATTGGTGAAATTGGTGAAATTGGTGAATTGGTGAATTGTTGAATTGGTGAAATGGTAAATTGAATTGGTGAAATGATGAATTGGTGAAATGGTGAAATAGTAAAATAGTGAACTGGTGAAACAGTGAATTGGTGAAATGGTGAATTGGTGAATTTGCTCAGTCCTATAAACGGTTAATAGTTTTTTTTTTTTTTTAAAGTGTCCACCTTGGGACCGAGGAATTTTTTATTCAAGATATTTGGGTCAGTGTCCCGCTAAGGGCCACCTGCATTTGTTACATTAATGAGGATACAACTAGCCACACGTACAACTTTTAGTCATCTAATTTAAGTAGTCCGCCCGAAGGTTACCCCGCGGGTTCCACACTAGCTGCCATACCTGCAACCCAACTAGGGGATTACCTATTTAAACCCTCTGATCCCTGCTC
>QKWP01000054.1:7569-21968 GCA_003550325.1 Gigaspora rosea | reverse complement strand
ATAGATAACGATTATAAGTTATTAATCGTTATATAGCAGATAGCAGATAGTAGACCGTCTACTATCTGCTATCTGCTATATAACGATTAATAACTTATAATCGTTATCTATTGATTCAAATGTACACGATATTAATTGATTAGCTGATGTATAATGATTTATATTTAATTACGATATATATCGATTATATATATATATCGAGTTTTATCTAGTTTATCGATATATAACGTTATTTTTTTAATCGATATAAAACGATTAATTGTTATGTATCGATTAGTATCTATCTAAAAATTTCCCGATGCCTAATAATATAGAACATGAAAATAATTCAATAATATTGATAATATGCGATTTTTATCGATTTAGATAGTATGCGATTTTTATTGATTTAGATAGTAATCGATATGTAATGGTTTTTAAAAAAAATGATTAAAATCAATTAACGATTTTAATCGGTTTTTTTTAATAGTATCAAATAATACCACCAATATGATTAACACATTTAATACAATCACTCATTGCTCATATTTATTAAATGAGTAGTAATACTAAACATATATTTTTTTTGGCAAATCGAACAAACAATTAAATTTTATTAATTACAGATAATTACAAATAAAGAATACGAAAAATATGCAATAAAAATCGCTAAATTGCTATAGCTAATTAAAACTATCAATAATCATCATCATAATAGTTATAATTGTCAGGATCAAGACCAGTGGAAAATAATGCATTCTGATCATCTTGCGAAAGAAGCATCGAACCGCTACCTTGAGATGCAGACCCGGTTTCAAGATCAGAAGCTTGTTGTGTTTCTTCTTTACAGGACGGAGCCATCGTTTCATCATTAATAATCGACTCACTCGAATTATATGAAGGGCCACCATTATTATAATCGGCCTATAATTAATTTAAACATTAATATTATACAAGTTATTTAAATTTAACGAATAACAAATACTTATGAGATACTTGGCAATACGGCATTTTATATGCTTGTCAGAACATACTACACCTTTAGATCTGGCATTCAAGCTTATATCACATACTGCGAGAATGAAAGCACAGTGTTCGTCAGTTAAGACAGGTGCTGCAACTTCCATAAACGAAGCTTTTGCAATTGCGGTAACCCAAAACATATTAGCAGTTTTAAGCTCAAAAAGTAAACGATGACAATCGCTTACTTCTTGACTTTCCTTCTATTTTACAATAGTGGCTGCTAAAGGATTTTTTTGTAGTGCTGGCAACCGTTTCGAACCAAAAACATTCCATATTGCCATTCTAACTTGTTGTAGCATTGAACCACGATGATTCTTTATTTTTCCAAGAAGCTATTTATTAAGACAAAGTTATAAAATAAAAGCGATTAATATAAATTATAAAAGTAATTATAATTGAAATAACTGATAATAAGCATAATAAATTATTAACGACTAATAACGTACTACACTGCACCATTTGCCATGGAAGCAATTTGTAAATTGGCTGGCGCTCAAACTACGCATGTAGTTAGGGAATTTTCTTCCATATAACTTTGCAAAGTTTCTTTAGAACGCTTTGGGTAGGGTAAACATGTTGCGGAAATAAACGGTTTGCAATGGCATTATAAATTCCCTATAATTTAACAATTAGTATTCAATATAATTAAACCTCTTCAGATGACATATACTTACATCTAACACTCTGGGAGAGAGATCGTTGTCTTGTTCTTCCCGTTTTCTCTTTAGTTCATTCTTTACTTCACGCATATCCTCACTGAGTTGTTTAATTAGTAGGTATATTTGACGATTTTGCTTGAATAATAGTTCGTCGACCTCACGGCAGCAATTGTCGCGTCCTGTTGTTTCATATTTATTTATTTATTTTTTTTTAATAAACCAAAAAAAAAAATAAAGGTTAATGCAATTCAAAGAAAAGAAAAAAAATAGATATATATAGGAATTACCGGCACGATTACGCGTTACATTTTGATTGGCTGATCTTTGATCGTGTGATTTACCTCTATATTCAGATGAGTGCTGCGGCGATAACGATCGATTTTGATCATCAGGTGACTGATTACGAGAACGAGAAGGTTGGCGAGATTGTTGGTGAGGAGATTGGCGAGATTGTTGGTGAGGAGATTGGTGAGATTGTTGGTGAGGAGATTGGCGAGATTGTTGATGAGGAGGTTGGTGAGATTGTTGTTGTGATTGTGGTTGTGATTGATGGTGAGATTGTGGTTGAGATGATTGTTCGTGTGATTGATAGTGAGATTGTTGGTGAGTTTGATGCCGAGATGGTTGTTGTTGCCGATCTTTACTACGCATTCTTGAAAAAATTTTTTGTGCACTTAAAATACCTTTAGATGAATTAGACGAATCATCATCATATGTATTCGGGTCAACAGTATTATGTGATACATTAGGAATATCCGATTTAAATCGATAAAAACCAGATAGTCGTTGAGAAGAAGTAGCATTAGATGGTTGCCGAAGGTAAGCGGTATTAGATGGTTGTTGAAAGTAAGCGGTATTAGATGGTTGTTGATGGTCAACGTCAACGATAACATATGATTGTTGAGAGTTAATATTATTTGATGTTGATAGTTGTTGAAGGTAAGCGGTATTAGATGGTTGTTGATGGTTAACGTCAACGATAATATATAGTTGTTGAGAGTTAATATTATTTGATGTTTGTTGAAGGTTAACGGTATTAGATGGTTGTTGTGGGTTAACGGTATTAGATGGTTGTTGTAGGTTAACGGTATTAGATGGTTGTTGAGGGTTAACGATAATATATGGTTGTTGAGGGTTAACAGTATTAAAAGGGTCAATGATATTAAGTGGTATTTCAATAGGAAGAATAGGAAGCGAACAAGCACGAGAAACAGATAATGAGTTTCTTGGGTTTTTTTCATTATTCGAAATTTTCAAATTTCCAAAAATGCAAAATTTGTCTTTATCTTTATACTAAAAATCCGTTATATTTATAAAAATTAAAATTTAATGACGAAAATCGTAATGTAGAAAATGACAATTTTATAAGAATATATCTCATTTGTTGTTTCGTCATGGTATTTATAATGATTATTTTCTGAGTTTTATCGCTTAACTGAAATTTATCTGTTATAATACATAATTTTTCGCTAAGATTTATCGCATGATATTACATATTTTTTTTCTGTATCAAACTGATAAAAACAATATTACATAAAGTAAAGTTAGTTTTGCATGTATTATTGTTTTGATGAAATAAAAAATAAATTGCTTAAATCGATATAAACCGATTATATTGATTTATATCAATACAAACCAAATTCGTTTAATACTTCTTTTTCGCTATTCTTCGCTTCACTATTAACTTATTTTTTTCGCTATCCTTTTATTTTTCTTTTTTCAAAAATGCGTTGGCAGTGTGAATATTGTGATTGGCAGTTTACAAAATCTAACGCATTAGCACAACATATTTCAAAAAGTCATCCTTACTTCAAAATACGACTAACCAATCAGTTCCTGATGAGCAATCAGATGATAATATTTGGAAGCTTCCAGACTATAGCCTTCATTATGATTCATCTTCAGAATATGACTCCAATAACTCTTCTATAATTGATGTGGTAAATTAGTAATTCTGTAAATTCTCGAAATAGCGGGCATGGGCGTTATTTTGAATTTTGACCTGAATTATAGTAAACTTAGTTTAAAATTCGAAATAACACGCCAACTATTTCGAGCATTTACAATAAATTGTTAGTTAATAAAGTTTTAAATCGTTAGTAAACGATTGTAATTTAGACCGAAGTTATACTAGCATCGCCTATGCCTGNTCCAGACTATAGCCTTTATTATGATTCGTCTTCAAAATATGACTCCAATATTAGTAATTCTGTAAATTCTCGAAATAGCGGCATGGGCGTTATTTCGAATTTTGAACTGAATTACAGTAAACTTAGTTTAAAATTCGAAATAACACGCCAACCATTTTTGAGCATTTACAATAAATTGTTAATAAAGTTTTAAATCGTTAGTAAACGATTGTATTTAATTTAGACGTAGTTATACCAGCATCGCCTATGCCTGGATTTGATCCTCTTTGGGAAACAGAAAGTGACTTTAATGAAGTTCCTATGATATATGATGTAAGTTGTTAAAAATATTTTTTAGTTATAAAGCGTTAGTTAACGATTATATATTAGAACGAAGAAATATCAGCATCACCTCATTCAGATATGGAAGCAGATTATCCTTCAACAGATTCTGAGCTTCTTTCCATGGAAGACGAACAACCTCGAACAGAATCAATTGAAATTGATCCAGACGACTATGATAGTGCTTCATTCGATGATGCATTTCACGACTTGCAACATCCACAAGATGTGGAATGGCCTAACGATGCATATCGAAAATTTATGGAAATAGTCAATAGATATCAATTTTCCAATTCTGCTAGTGATGCTGTTATAAAATTCTTCAATAAATATTCAAATTTGGATGTTTCACTACTTCCCTCAACAACAAAGAGCGGAAAGGAATTTCTGGATAATTCAACTATCCCTCACATGATGTTCAAAGAAATTCCTATTACAATGTATCAAGGCGTTACGTATACATTCTACTATCGATCTTTAATAAAGGCAATAAAGTCTTTATTAATGATCGATAGTATAAATCAACAATTGGTGCTTAGCTTTGAAAAAAAAAAGAAATAAGGGATAGTGTTGAATGCCGTATCTTCGAAGAACAGTATAATTGTCTCTAGTGGGAACAAGAAGAATCATCATTGTCTATTGGACAACGATTACTATTGATAATCCTCTGCTTGACGATTCTTCTTACACCCATAGCTAATAAATCTGAACTTCATTTTGTCGTCCATAATAACATAATTACCTTCATTCCTCGAATTTCAACGATTATAGCTGATATACTTGAAGCTGATAAATTTACTAATGTTTATCAACCATCTTCCATGCAGCGACCATGTGGATTATGCTTAATATTAAAGGATGACTTGAATAATATAAGCTTAACCAGTGTCTCGCCTAGAACCCCAAATAATATAAAGCAGGCAATAGAAAATGGAGAGGCACAAGATTATTCGATTCATCCTAAGCCAAATGTATTTTGGGGAATAAGGTAATAAAATTAAAGTTTGTATTAAATCTAATATAGCGGACATGACAAATAAAAATGAACTAAATATATTACATTAGTTAATTCTTATTTGTCACACGAGATGACTCATCACATCTCAATGCCAAATAAAAGGTGTCCATAAAATTGTTAGTATAGACTAATAACTGCATTTATTACTGTATAAGCGTGAATAACGCACAGGGTTGTTATTCGAATTTTAAAATTTGAAATAACAACCCTGTGCGTTATTTCGCGCTTATACGGTATAATCTTTTTTTTGTGATTTTAATACGCATTTCGATATATAATGATAATAAGTAAAATAATGGTAATGATGCTTATAAGCGTTATAAATCACGAAGTTGGAAAATTTTCTTATTATCTATGTGAATAATATATATAATTATTATTAAAAGGTACTGCTAATACTCAAGTTTTACCAAGCAGTAGACAAAGAACCATTAGAGCTTGCTCTTGTTCGTTGGTATGAGGAAGATGGTAAATTATGGGAATGTCCGAAATTACGATTAATTAAACATTACAGTTGTATACCTATAGAAAGTGTAGATAGAACTATACATATAGTTCCAAGATTTGGTAAAACAAACGAATATTTAGTAAACATTTTTAAGTTCTAATATTTAAAGTGTATATATCTAAATCATGAGCCCTAAAAAATGGTATTTATATAAAATCATATCGATGTGTAACGTTAAGTAATTAAAGTATTAAGTTAAATAAGTTAAAGCAGGAAGGTAGATTATCCGATACGATGTAGATCATAGGTCTTCGTAATGTGTTACAAATGTAATGATAAAAAATGTAAATCCAAAAATTTGTTAAGTTCAAATTTTAAACGATTGGTAACAATTAATCGTTATGTATCGACTTGAATCAATTCAATAATAATCGATTGCGGATGCGTAATGATTTATATCTGTTAATCGATAATTATCGATTATTGATATCTATAGTTTTACAACTGCACTATCAATTTATATCGTTATATCGATATATATCGTTTTTTCGTTATATATCAATATTTATCGGGTTAAAAAATTTCGTGATGCTAGAGCTGACAAAGTTGTCTGCTTCATTAGTAAGGCAGTATAATAGGTCATACCAAGATGCTCAAGAAAAGTGATTTAAACTATATGGTTTCAGTTAGCTATTAGCAAATATTTCAGATAGATAATTATCGATATATAGCAACAAATTGATATATAACGTTTAGAATATAGTGATACGATATATATATCAATATTCTGCTTATAAATCGATACTTATCAAAAATTGATATATATCGGAAATAGATAATAATTGATATACAACTATTAATCAATTATCATCGAATTTATATTCGACAATATAAATTGATAATTGATATTAATTGTTAGAAATCGATACTTAGCATGTAAAATATATGCTTTAAATTAGAACATAAAACTATTCATTAAATATTCATTCGATTTACCAAATCTTGGAACTATATGTACAGTTCTATCTATGCTATCTATTGGTACACAACTATATTGTTTAACTAGCCTTAATCTTGGACATCCCCATAATTCACTAACCTCTTCGTACCAGTGAACTTGAGCAAATTCAAGTGGATCTTTGTCTAAAACTGGGTAGAGCTTAAGTATTAATAGCACCTTTTTAATAGAAAATGAAAAATTAAAATTAATATAAAAAACAAACAGTAAGCTAGAAAATAAAAATTCTATCTTGCTACAGTTTATATGATGTCATTTATTATCGATATTATTCAGTTAATTTATTATGTGCGAAAGCATTAAATAAAACAATACTTACCAAGCCACCAATTTACATTTTCTTCTCCAACTTTACCGCTAATAATAACATTAGAAAACATAGGCTTACCATGAAAATTGGATGAAGCACAAATTATATCAGTGCTTTCTAATGCTGCAGAAGAAAAAAAATTCTAATCGAGGGTTATCGTGAATATATGTTGCTGATTCCTCTTCAAAAAATTTGTCAAGACCATTTAGCAGATTATGAAAACCATCGACTTGCAATGGGTCCAAGTTATTTATATTTTGCTGAATGAATTGATCCAAATCTTCTAAATTTAATGTCTACAAAGGTTTCCCGAACCCTTTAGATTTTCAGTATTTTTTAGACGCTTCGCTTTGAGTTAAATTATTTCGCTTAATCTGAAGAGAAATCGATACTTAACAATAATTATTAAAAGTTAATTATAGTTATGACTTACTGTTTTTAATATTTGTTTCATATAATCTTTTTTATTTGACATGCAATATGGATTTTTAACATAACTCTTATGAAGTGTCTCATAAGTTTCTGTTGTCATGCTATTTATTGATCCATATTCTTTAATTGCAGATACTATATGATAACACCAGGAGTGGAGTTTGGGAAGTTCTTGAATATTTTTAAAATATTTCAATAAAATCTTGGGCCCAATTTATAATGAATGTTTATGAAATTAATGTTAATAATTGAATCAAAAAGTTAAGTATTTGTTTATAACGATGTTAATAATTGAATAATTTAAAAAGCTAAATATTTGTTTATACCTGAAACTGATTACAAGAATCGATAGTAAACGATTCCTCTCGAGTAGCGATATACATTCAAAGAAATTTATAATATACTTGACATAGCTGATAATTACTGACCCCAGGCTTTTCAAACCTATCATATAGATCATCAAGTAAAAAAATTATTATTTTCATTAAATTTCGAAATTCATCAGCTGTCATGCGTGTTGTATCCAACGCATTCTTCATTATTTTAAGACCATGAAATCTAGGAATCAATGTTAATCGCTGCTCAAGGGATTGAAGCACATGATTCTCGCATTGTTTTGCCAAAAGCTGTTTTGTAAAATTTATCATATATTCAAAGAGACCAAGATCCAGGGTATGCATTCGATCAGGGACAATAGCTCCATATATATTGAAATTTCTAAAAATTTGGTAATTTATAATATTTTATATTTCTTAATTAAATAATACTATAAAATAATAAGTTATTAATTTATACCTTATTTCCTAAAATGCATTTTTTTCAGAGTGAATTGAATGATATTTCTCATCATTGTTATTAATTGCATTTTTCTTATCATCAGAGATTCTAGGTAATATACTAGTTAGGCCAATATTATTCAAATCATCTCTTGATATTAAACACAGATAACAAGGTTTTCTTGATTTTGATGATTGATAAACGTTAGCTATCTTATTTGCTTCTTGTAAATCAGCTATTATCATTGAAATTCGTGGACTATATTATCACGAACGACAAAGTTAAGCTTCGGACCATCAGAAATGGGCTTGAGTAAAATCTTTAAACATTTCTGAAAAACTTCTCTTCGTAATTTTCGGAAGTCTTCTGGGTTTTTCATTATAAAATCATTAGCCTTTAAGATTGGTAGATATCCGATTAAAGCCTTAGATTCTGGTTTGTTTCGTTGTGAGTTGGGAATGTTACCTAAAGACAAAAATATGGGATGTCCAGAAGATTTTCCTATATGGTCTAGAGATGTTGTATCAGAATAAAGGATAATTGATAGTAATCGTTGTCCAATTAATAATGTAGATTCTTCTCGTTCCCACCAGTTAGAATTATATTGTTCTTCGAAGATACGAGATTCTACATTATTTTTTATTTCTTTTTTATCTTCAAATTTAAGTACCAAAGTCTTATTATTTTACTATCGATCATTAATAAAGACTTTATTGCCTTAATTAATGATCGATAGTAAAATGTATACTTAACACCTTCAATTGCTGTTATAAGAACTTCTTTGAATTCCAAGTAAGTGACAGTAGAATTATCCAGAAATTCCTTCCAATCTTTGTTGCTGAAGGAAGTGGCGATATATCTAGATTGGAATGTTTATTAAAGAAATTTATAATAGCATCGCCTGCAGAATTAGATAGTTGATACTTGTTAATTATTTCCATAAATTCTCAATAAGCATCGTTAGGCCATTCTACTGTTTCAGGATGTTGTAGGTCATAATAAGCATCATCAAATGAAGCACTATCATAATCTTCTGGGTCAATTCCAACAGATTCTATTTTGAGCAGTTCATTTTCCATAAAGAGAGACTCAGAATATGCTGAAACATTCTCTATTTCCATATTTAAATGAGGTGATTCAGAAATTTTTTCGCTCTAAACAATATAAAATTGTTAAATAACGTTTATAAAATATTTATAACAATTTACTTAATATACCATAGGAGATTCAGAAAAATCTAATTCAGACACAGGTGATGCTGAGGCAATTTCATTCTAAATTTAATATATCAATTATTACTGTTTTAAATATTATTAACAAATAGTGCCCAATTTACCCTATAATCATTTGAATCATATTCTAAAGGTCTATTATTTGGAAGATCCCAAATGCTATCATCTACTTGTTTTTCAAAAGAGAATTTATTTGAACCATTTTCAGAAGGCCTATAATCCGGAAGATCCCAAATACTTTCATCTAATTGCTTATCATGAAGGGATTGATCTGTTTCACCCTTGAGATAAGGATGTTTTTGCGAAATATGTTGTGTTAAAGCAAAAGATTGTGAAAATTCTTGATTACAATACTCACACAACCAATGCATTTTATTAAAAAGAGAAATGAAGAAATGAAAAATAACAAAATGAAGTAAAAGATAGTGAAAAATAATGAAAATAAAAGGAAAGCCAGGACACCGGAACCTGGACAGGATTCTGTTCTTCGGATTTAAAAAGATAAAAGGAAAAGAGATAAACAAAAGAAAAGAAAAAAAAGAATAAAGTGTAGTAGAGCAATATATAGACTGTAAAGAAACAAAAAAAAAAGATATAAAAAGAAGGTAAAGATATAGTAAGAATAGAAATGGGTTTCATGTGTGCGCATGATTTCTTAATTGTGCACATTAATGCATATTCATGCACATGTTATTATAAAATGCACATTCATGCGCATGTTATTATAAAATGCACATTCATGCGCATGTTATAATAAAATACCCATTTTTTCTATTACTAAATAGAGAGAATTATTTAGAAGACAGCTTAAGAAATTCAATTGATATAAATTGATTTTATCAATTTATATTGATTTAAGTGATTCTTCGATCAAAACAAAGCATTTAATTGTTTATATTAGAAAAATTAGTACTACATTATGTTGATATATTCTTGTTATTTAGGGTGTGAATTATACATGAGGACGAAAGCATTTCGGGTTCTAAAACCCGAAATTAAAATTTGAAGACGAAATTGTTTTTGACCTATTTTACTTGAAAGACGAAATTATTTGATACTTTTTTTGAATAGACGAAATTATAAGGAACATATCTATATAAATTTTATTTGCTCTTCCTTATAAAATATTTTAATTTTTTCTAATGAAGACGAAATAGGCCTTTTTCAAAAATCAATTTCGGTGGCATCACTACTGTAAATACAGTGTATTTCATAGATTAATAGTAAAATCACGTGACCAAAGGTCATGTGGTTTAACTAATTAATCTATGAATACACTGTATTTAACAATACCCATTAAAGCATATCCACTGATTTAATTTTTAGAGTCTTTTTTTGATAAACCATTGGACAAACTTCTGCTATTAAGTGACATAAAGAATAACAAATGAAACCTTCAAATAAAATAGTTTTTTGCAATATATATTCAAAGAACAGCTATACTAAGCTGTAAAGGAAGCACTATCATGAAGCGTTTATAGAATATGTTATACAAAGAATTTGGGGACATTTCCACTGATCATTAGTAATTGATCATCAAGAATCTTAATGATTAGTAATTGATCGTTAAGAATCTTAACGATTAGTAATTGTGACAGATTAAAATGAAATCAGATTAAAATGAAATTTTTCTATTTTTTAAGCAAAATTTTAAAATTTTTTAGGGTACATTTTTTAGGGGTTTTTTTAGCATTAGGGTTAGGACTTAGGGTTAGGGTTATTAATAAACGAGTATATGTGGGTTTTATAAGCTTTAAAGGTGAGCAAGAGAGGTCCCCAGTTTCATTTTAATCTGATTTTATTTTAATCTGCAACAGTAATTGATCATTAAGAATCTTAACGATTAGAGAAGTGCTGTTTATTATATAATTTCAAGAGTGGGTTAGCAGCCATCTATATATTATATATATATATATTATTGGCTGCCATGGGGGAGGGGTATGACCTCGTAATAAAAATAAATCACGTAATAAACGGCACTTCCCTTAGTTGATCGTTAAGAATCTTAATGATTAGTAATTTAGTAGTTGATTGTTAAGAATCTTAACGATTATAATTAGCAATTAATCGTTAAGAATCTTAACGATCATAATTTAGTAGTTGATCATTAAGAATCTTATATAATTTAGTAGTTGATTGTTAAAAATCTTAACGATTATAATTTAAGCAAAGTTTAGCAAAGCTATATATAAAAAATAATTTAACTAAGTTGTTAAATATCTAGTTGAATATTATTTTGACTATTATTTAAAATATAATGTTTATTCTTTTAAATTAAACAACTGGTTGATTATTGGTTTTAAAATTTCTTGCTGAAGATTAACAATCAATTACTAAATTATAATTGTTAAGAATCTTAATGATCTAAGAGATAGATCATTAAGAATCTTAATATCTAAGAAATATATTGTTAATAATCTAAAATTTAGTTGTTGATCGTTAAGAATCTTAATGGTATTTGATTGTTAAGAATCTTAACGATTATAATTCTGTAGTTGATCATTAAGAATCTTAATAATTATTTCAGTAGTTGATCGTTAAGAATCTTAACGATTATAATTTAGTAATTAATCGTTAAGAATCTTGACGATTAATGATCTAAAATAGATCGTTAAGATTCTTAATGTTTTATTCTTAAATTATTAAGTTATAGCTGTTTTAAAAATTTGGCCGAATTCGATAAGTTATTGATTCTAGTATAATTGGTATAATAAATAAAAGCTATTTTTGTATTATAATAATCATTTTACGATATCAAAACAATAATGTTAATGATTTTAAATTTTCATTCAAATGCTTGTCCAACATGTTTGGTGTGCTTAGTTTGTACAAAAATTTATGGAAAAAACTGTTCATGTCAACCAATAAACCTATGTCAAAAATGATCTAAATAGATAAAATAGATTGTTAAGAACCTTAACGTTTTTTTAATGATCTATATTAGATCGTTAAGAATCTTAACGATTAATTTTAGATCATTAACTTAAAAATCTAAAAATAGATCATTAAGATTCTTAACGATTTATTTTTTAGATCTTTAAGTTAATAATCTAAAATAGATCGTTAAGATTCTTAACAATCTATTCTTAAATCATTAAGTTACAGCTGTTCTAAAAATTTGGTCGAATTCAATAAGTTATTGATTCCAGTATGATCAGTATAAAAGCTATTTTTGTATCATAATGATCATTTTACGATGTCAAAACAGTAATGTCAACGATTTTAAATTTTCATTCAAATGCTTGTCCAACATATTTGGTGTGCCTAGTTTGCATAAAAATTTATGGAAAAAACTGTTCATGTCAACCAATAAACCTATGTAAAAAAGGAATCGAATATAAACTAGGCCTTTATATCATAAGTTAATGATCTAAAATAGATCGTTAAGAATCTTAACGATTTATTTTAAATTGTTAATGATCATTTTAGATCGTTAAGAATCTTAACGATCTATTTTAGATCTATTTTAGATCGTTAAGATTAATGATCTAAAATAGATCGTTAAGATTCTTAACGATCTATTCTTAAATCATTAAGTTACAGCTGTTCTAAAAATTTGGCCGAATTCGATAAGTTATTGATTCCGGTATAGTGATTGGACCCGTCTAAAAAAATACAATCGATCCAATTGATAAAAAGTTTTTCTACATGTAAACTGAAGCATTTGTCCTGCCCTATAACATATTTGCTTAATCCATTTTAATCCACCAGCTTTCAGCTTTCATGTTCAATTTATTTGACAAAGTTAGTATATAAAAAGGTATTTATATAAGCTAAATCAGCAAAAACTTACGTTTAAGCAACAAAAAAAAAGTAACAATTTAGCAAAAAAGAAGACAAAGCATTATTTTATTGTTTATTAACTTAGAGTTTTAATAAGAACTAAGTATATTACAGTTTAACTACTTTTTTTATAGTCATTTACAGAAATTATAATCGAATCTTAATGATTTTGATAATAATGACATAAGTGCACTGAAATTATGATCGTTAAGAATCTTAACGATTGTGCATGTCAGTGCATGAAAATTATGATCGTTAAGAATCTGCATTAAAATTATGATCGTTAAGAATCTTAACGATTATGAATTTTTGTTGATTCATAACACTACTAACATGCACAATCGTTAAGATTCTTAACGATCATAATTTTCATACACTGATTTGCATAATCGATTAATTTTTAAAAAATCGATTAATAGTTGATTATGTTTAACTAATCAACTAATCGACCAATCGACCAATCAATTAACTGATTCGATTAATTAATCAATTAATCGATTAATATCGATTAATCGATTAGTTGATTAGTTAAACATAATATTAATCGATTTTTTAAAAATTAATCGATTATGAATTTTTGCCTGATTCGTAACACTACTAACATACACAATCGTTAAGATTCTTAACGATCATAATTTTAATGCACTGACGTCACAATCATCAATTTTCGTGCACTGACGTCAAAATCGTTAAGATTCTTAATGATCATAATTTTCATGCACTGACATGCACAATCGTTAAGATTCTTAATGATCATAATTTTAGTGCACGATGTTATGATCATCACAATTGTTAATTTTCGTGCACTGACGTCACAATCGTTAAGATTCTTAATGATCATAATTTTCGTGCACTGACGTCACAATCGTTAAGATTATTAACGATCATAATTTTCATGCACTAACATGCACAATCGTTAAGATTCTTAACGATCATAATTTCTGTGCACTTACTGCACTAACATGCACAATCGTTAAGAATCTGCATTAAAATTATGATCATTAAGAATCTTAACGATTGTGCAAGTCAGTGCGTAAAAATTATGATCGTTAAGAATCTTAATGATTGTGCATGTTAGTAGTGTTATGGGCAAAAATTCATAATCGATTAATAGTTGATTATGTTTAACTAATCAACAAATGACCAATCAATTAACTGATTAATCGATTAATTAATCAATTATGAATTTTTCCTGATTCGTAATACTACTAACATGCACAATCGTTAAGATTCTTAACGATCATAATTT
>QKWP01000053.1:605397-625372 GCA_003550325.1 Gigaspora rosea | reverse complement strand
TAATACTCTTTGGTACTTAGATTATTTCTACAGCCTTTTATTTTGGGATTTGGTTCCTGAGTACCTTGAAGATTCCCTTTTAGAAATAATTATTATGAATTTTATTCATATTTTGTTTGATGTTTACAGTGTTTACTCTGGTGTCTTTTTCACTTTCATAGCTTTCATAGTCATCGTCATTTCTGATATTATTAACTCGTTTTCCTTTGGTGTTGTTTTTGTTGTTTCGATAATTGCTTTTTTCTTTTCTTTCAGGTTTTTCTTCTCTTTTGTCTTCTTTGACATTGTTAAATCTTCTTCTTTGGTTGTTGTTATTTCTCCTGAAGTTTCCTTTGGAACTGTTTCGTCTGAAATTTCCTCGTGAGTTGTTATTTCTTTTATAATTGTTGTTTCCTTTTGAGAATTTGTTATAACTTTCTTTTATATTATGGATCATTGGTGTTGGTCCTCTTGCAAATTTTCCTCCGTAACTGTTTCTGTTACTTTCTTTACAATTTTTGGTATGATAAGGTCTTTCTCTTCCACACCATTTGCAGTATTGTACTTTGAATACAATTTGACCATTTCTTCCTCTTTCTGTTTTAATTCTGTTGAAGTTATTATGTCCTTTGAATTTTGGACAGTTTCTTTTGTAATGACCAGGTTGGTTGCATAAGTAGCATTTAAATGTAGTTTCATTTGAAGTTTGCACGTTGTTAAATTTAATTGATCTTTTTGGATCTTTATAATGAGATATTTTTTGGTTTCCTGTTATCGATTTGGTTAGTCTTTCTGATAAGAATTGAGCATCTGCTGCTTTAAAGAATTCGGTTCTATTTCTTGGTTTTGGCTCCATTGATGCTATGTTTTGCATTATTTTTGGTGGCATTTTTGATAATAAGAACATATATTCTCCTCCGTAGAAGTTATTTGCCCATTGCCAGTTTGATCTTTTAGTAATTTTTTATATTTGTTGATTTGGTTTCTCATTCCATTATCATTGTTATAATCAAGATTTTTGTTAAAGTCGAAATTCCATAAGTCTTTTTGACTTGTTTGTTGTATTGAATCGACTAGGAATGCATTGTCGAATACTTCTCTGAATCCTTTTTGTTCAGTTCCAGCTTGTATAGCAGGTGTACATCTTGTTGCTGCATTAGTTGCTGTTTGATCAAATGCTCCTGCATATGCATGATTTGAATCGATTGAATAATTGTTGACATCTTTCAGTGCTGCTACTAAAGCTTTGTCGTTGTTAATATCACTTCTCAATAACAGTTTATATTTCCAATTTCTGCATCGAATATTTCTAATGCTGTTCCTTTTAATTTTGTTCTTACGATTGCTAGTACTTGCATTATAAATTCTGTTAACCATCTTGTATGTGGTGCTGCTGCTAGTCCAGTGGTAGTTACTGTTTCATCTACTTGGGTATATCCTACTTTTGGATTTTCTGAGAATCTTCCAAATATCATAATATCTTTTATTCCGAATATTGTAAATGCATTTTCTAATTGATTTCTCCATGGTCTGTATAATTTTACGTCACCGTCGATTCTCCTATGTGCTCTCTGAATGCTATTAGTTTTGGCCATCTGGGCTCTGGTCCAGGTTGTGCCATTTTTTATTGTGGTAATGGTATATTGTAGTTACACCTTGTAAATTTAGCCAATTTTCTAGATTTCTAGATGTTCTATTAGCTAACTGCAATGCTGAAATAATTCTTGGTGTGTCTTGTAAGATCAGTATGTATAATAAATATATTGCTATATCTTCTTCTGTTATTATAGTTCTTTTTTGAGATCTTATTGTTGCTGGTTGTCTCAGTGTTACGTGTTTTCCGTTTTTTGTTACTACAAATCTATGTTCTGTTGTTTCAGTAATGTACTCAAATTTTCCTATTCTGGTTAATCTATATTCGTGATGTTTTACGTATTCTTGTAATTTTTCTTTTTGATTGTAATTTAATGGATCTGGATATTTTTTAAAGAATTGTTGAAATACTTGTATAAAGGTATTATTTCCTTTTTCTGCTATATTCATTTATTTTCTTTTAGAAAATATTCTTTTTTTAAGTAAGGTGCTTTATCTAAAATTTTTTCTAGAAATTCTTTCGGTTCTTTAAATTTTCTTGCTTTTAATAATAGTGATGGATATCTAAATGTTGGTAAGATTCCTTGTAAGAATTGTGTTTTCAATTCCTTGTATAAAAGTATTCTGCTGCTTCGTTAGTATTGATTAGTGCTTTTCTTTTTGTAGGTAATATGTCAGTTTTAATTATAATTTGGTTTGGTTCTTCTTTTTGGACAATTATTTCTTTTATGACTTCTTTTTCAACTATAACTTCAGTTGTTTTTAAGTTATTTTCTAATATTTTAGTTACTATTCCTTGGTAAGGTGCTTTTATTATTTGTTTCTTGATTTCTTCAATCTTTTCTTTATCTAGGAAGTTCATTAATTTTTCTGATATTTTCTTTCTTGACTTGTACTATTGTGTATGATATTATTGATGCTATGTATACTATGGCTATGGTTACAATTAATAGTTGTATAGTTTGTATTAGGTATTCAAATGGTTTGTCAGATGCTGATAGTATTATGATGATGTTGTTCATCCAAGTTATAGATGCGTTTATTGATACTATGCTATTGTCAGTGGTTATGACAGTTATTTTGCTTTCTTGTTGTTTATCCACTTTTTATGATTCTGTTCTGATTTGTCTAACTTGTTCAGCAATTCTAGCGTCGTCAGCTTGTTGTTTCTGTATTTTGAATTTGTTATTTTTGTTTTTGAGTTGTTTAGCTTTATATATTATTGCTATAGCTGAGGTAATTATTAGTGTTCCTAATATTGCTAGTGTTTCAATTACGTTACTATCTTGAAAATATTGTGGTGTTTGAGTAATTGTAGGTGTTGATTTTGGTGGTGATGTTTGGGTTATTAGTGATGTTGATTTTGATATGACTTTTGATAATATTGTTGATACTACTGTACTTGGTGTTATAGATATTTGTATTACTGACATGTATCCTTAGAATATTCCTGTATTCTTTAGGTTATTTAGTTTTGGTCCGTAAAGTAGTTGGTTGGTATTGTTAGCTATGATAGGTTGTCTTTTTCTTAACTTTTGTTGTTTCTTCTGAACTTTTATTACATGAGTTATGATAATCAATGCTAATACTCTGAATAAAATTGTGACTATGGTTATGGTTCCATATATTTCCAATAATCGTAGTTGATTAGGATCTTTTTCAGACATTAATTATTTTCTTCGTTTAGGTATATACTTCTTTAGTTCAAGTGGTTTGAGTAGTGGTCTTGGTGGTGCCTAGTTAGGTGGTTTGTATCCTTGATTTAGTCTATATTGTACGTCTTGGTCAATTATCACTTGACGTGGTAGCCTTTGTAGGTTCACAGGTGGTCTAACGTATGGTATAGCTGGTAGATTAATAGGTTGTTTTGGTAAGGTAGGTGTCCTATATTGGTAATTATATTGTGGTTTCTTTTTCTTTTGTCAAACATATATTGTTGAGTTATTTTTAGTTAACAACAGCAAGTTGAGTCAGTGTTAAGGTATTGACTGCTCCAGGTATGGTCTTGTTGACCTTTTTTTTATAGCGTTAGTGTTTACAACAGCAGTATAGTGATACTATAAATAGTAGTGCTATGAATATAGTAATAAGTTCTATGTATAATAGTTGTGTCGCTAGTGGATTGTTGTCAAAGTTGTATAGTAAAGAGTTGTTGAGTTAGTTTCAGTCATTAGTTATTGTGAGTCATTAATTATTGATAAGCTTCTTGTATTGTTGATGGTGAATAATTATAGATATTGTTATAGTGGATATAAGTATTGCTATAAGTAGTAATGTTGTACTAATTATTAATATTATTGTTGTTAGCATCAGTTGTCCTAGATATTTCTATTATTCCAGTATGTGTTTCTTTCCTTAAACAGGTGTATATCGTAAATAATATTCCAAATATTATTGTTGCTATGAGTACTATGTATGATATTAATGTTGGTATGTTGTAATTTTTAATGTTGTTTATGTCCAAATGTAGATATGTCATTCGTGGTATGAGTTTTGCAGCTATTTTTATACTTTTGTTTATAAGCTTTGTAATTTCAAATTACGTGTTGTTTATGGATATCCTTGGTAATCCGGTAGTCTAGATGTTTGGGTTGTGGCCAAACGTTGTATTTGTTTTTTCAAGACTTTTGTATTCCTTTTCTTTATACAGATTATGATTGTGATTACTATTGTTGATATGGCTATTGTTACGAGTTCAGCAACGAGTGTGTTTACTTCATTTGCGTCATTAAAGTAGTTTGTTGATGGAGATTGTATTACAGTTGAGTTGTGATTATAGTTGTTGGAGATAGTACGTTTGTTGGAGTTTGAGTAACAGTTATGACTGGTACTGCAGCATTAATGTTTTGAGCTTTGACTATTTGTTGTATTGCAACTATTAATAGTATAATGGTTATTGCAGTTATATTCTTCATTAATTTGGTAATCGTGATTTGTAATATGTATTGCATTCATTCAATAGTTCAATCCTTAGTGTCTGAGTTTCCAATATGGTTGTCTTGTCGGGTAATCAGCCTAATAGTGTTAACGTAAGGTTTCGTGTTTTCGCCTTTACAGCCTTAGTTCTGTTAGTTGTCAGATCAGGTTAGTCGGTATCCATCCTGTAGATCTCTTGCTAACTTCACTATGGTACTTTCCCTCATCTTGGTACTTGTATGAGTTGATTAAGCTTCAATTGTTCTATGATGATTATGCTTTTGCTTGAATAGATTTTATATAGATAATTTCGTGCTATTTTACTATAATGGCAGATTTTACTTTTCTTTATTATTTGTAGTCTGCCAATTCGTGGCTTCTTCTTTTCTACTTTACTTTATTATAATCATATATTTTTTATCTTCCAGTTTTTCTGGTTTCTTACTACTTTCTGTAGTGTATTTAATAAGTTGAGTATGGTTTCAAGTTGGAATGGTTACTTGAGGTTCTTAGGTTGCTATGCCTACTGTTTGCAGAGTTGGATAAGTTCTCTGAGGTATTACTTGGTTCGTTTTCAAAGGTTGGGCTTCCTTTCTCTTTTGTGTATACAGGTTATTTATTCTTTGGTATATTCGTTTATTAGTTATAGAAGGTTTTTATTCAATATTTAATTCAGTTTTATGTAGAAGGATAATTTGTAAAGTTATTTGTACAATAGAGTTTATGTTTAATAAAATATAATCTTTATTTAATAAATATGTTTCTTTGTTAAAAGGTTACATGGGTATTTCAATACAGTAGTCTTTTCTTTAGACTTTAAATAATGTTTATAATAATATGTTTTGTATAATATGAAGTAATATTGTTCTGGTACGTATTGTACTTAGTGTTTGATAATACACTTGCGCCTTTGTTAATACTTTGTTGTGTATTGTTTTGCACGTTGGGTTGTCAATGGCTTTGTTTTCTAAGAGTGGGTCAATTTAATAATACTCTTTGATATGTTGGTAAGTTCTTTTATCAGTTGGTCGCTATGTCAAATAGCTTTTACGTATGTTATTATATACGTTTAAGTGCTTATAATTTATGCACGTTTTGGGCGCTAATACGGTTCTTTACATGTTTCTAATACATGTATTATACTAAGGGTGATTGTATAAAGGTGTTGGGCGCCTACTAAGGTCTTATTCCATTAAATATAAGGGTAATATTTGTCAAGTTGCAGTATGCAACGACTAATGTAATAAGGGTTATGAGGTCATCAGTTACGACTCTTTATGTTTTGTCAAGTCAAATTAATGACGGCTAGTGTTTCAAAGGTAAAAAGCTATCGTATTTATACATTCGAGAAGTCTATAGCTAAAAGGTTTGTGCTATCTTGCTAAAAATACGTTGTAAATACTATGACTAATTGTTTTGCTATGACTAATTTTTATCGTTAGTAATTATAAATAATAGTTATTGTTATACCTCGAGTATNAGTGCTTATAATTTATGCACGTTTTGGGCGCTAATACGGTTCTTTACATGTTTCTAATACATGTATTATACTAAGGGTGATTGTATAAAGGTGTTGGGCGCCTACTAAGGTCTTATTCCATTAAATATAAGGGTAATATTTGTCAAGTTGCAGTATGCAACGACTAATGTAATAAGGGTTATGAGGTCATCAGTTACGACTCTTTATGTTTTGTCAAGTCAAATTAATGACGGCTAGTGTTTCAAAGGTAAAAAGCTATCGTATTTATACATTCGAGAAGTCTATAGCTAAAAGGTTTGTGCTATCTTGCTAAAAATACGTTGTAAATACTATGACTAATTGTTTTGCTATGACTAATTTTTATCATTAGTAATTATAAATAATAGTTATTGTTATACCTCGAGTATTGTTTCTAATTATGGTAACTTCGATTTGGTATAAGGTGTGTTACGTTCTAGGTAGCACATGTGTGATCGGAAATTGTTTCAGGCGGATCGCCCTGTACATGCTGTTCGGTGCATTAGCCGGCGGTTCAGACCCAGGTCGGGTTTGACATGAGGCGGGTCAGACCCGGGTCGGGTTTTGACCCAAGTGGGTCTGACCCTGGTCAGGCCCAAACCTGACCCAACCCGACCCATTAAGACCCCTAAGATGGATTTATACAATCTACTTACTTTACAACCCGAAGAACAGTCTAGTAAAGTTTCAAATGAAACGGTTGATTTTTTTTTGTGTTCATATGATGTATCTCCTATCATATGATTTCAATATATAAATGCTTGTGTAACCACAGTGCATAAAATCGAACTTCCGTCATGCTACTAGCGTTATTCAAACAATGCCCCAGACATTATTTTGCGTTTATACAGTTTATCATTCGCTCCTGGTTTAGTGCGACTGCATCACGCAGCTACTTATATTTAATTGAATACTGGTCCATCAGAGGCTGGGGTAATAAACAAAATCGGCGGTGCTAAATTCGTGTAGATCTTAAGTGTTGATCAGGTATAAAAAATCTAGTTTGCACTGGAATAAACCAAACCTTATCGCCATATCTTTACTAACCTCTAATTTAATGCATATTCTGTTTCGATCTAATGCATACTCAACACCCAGCCTTTATATCCATTCTATTCAGTGCAGGTTCCAACAGCTGATAAAATGTTTATTCATCACCATACCTTATCTTCAAGATCTTTATCCCCTCACTGCAACTTATTAATAGATAATATTTTATTGAACCTGAACATGTTCATAGACTTTGAACTGAACTTTAACTGAACCAAAAATTTAAGTTCAAGTTCATTTCAAGTTTATAAATTTAATTCAATTCAGATTCAGGCTCAAAGATCGAAAAATCTAAAGTTCAATTCAGGTTCAATTAAAATTGAATCTGAACTTAAATTGAGCTAACTGAACCTCAGAATACTTTTTTCAAGTTTTAAACTTTCATTCAATAGCAACAATACACGAATTATTAACTTGTTGGTTGACTATAACACGAGCTGTAGTTAAATATTTAGTCAAATTTGAAAGTATGGCATATTGACAAAAAATTATTCTATGATTAATTTTACAATCAATTTCGATGTTATGGCCCGTACATAAATGTACGCACAGTGTACGCACTGCACGTACGGCTAAGGATGTTAATCGGTCCCGCAGTAATTATCAACCGATTTTGATCAAGGTTTGTACAAATTTGGCATTTTTAATTAATATTCGTCTTATAACTAAAGTTAAAGAAAAGTTATTTCTTTATTATAATCTATAATGGAAATTTATCGATTTTTGCATTAGTTTCCAAGTAATTTAGATGGGACCGATTAGGACCGATCAACAAAATTTTCTCCACATCTAAATTACATAAAAATAAAAGCGAAATCCAATAAACATCTATTAGAGACTGTTATGGAGCAATAACTTTTCTATAACTATATTTATTGGAAGAACTTTAGTTAAAAATGCCAATTCTTTACAAACCTTGCTCAAAGTCGGCTGATAATTACTGCGAGACCGATTAATATCCTTACGTACGTACGTTACGCCCTTCAAACGTTATGCCGTCAAACGTTATACAAAATGATCGATTTTTGTAGTTTGCAGTGATGTAACCTATTTAATCCTAACTGCTAAGCTAACACTTCTTTATTCAGTGCTCAAATCGATAATTAAGTTATTTAAAATGGCTGTAAAATTTTTTGAAAAACTATCAAATAATTATCTTGAACTTCTTGATGATAATGAAGATTTTAATGTAGTCATTAATGTTGGTGAATCTCCAAATTCTAAAATATTTCAAGCACATTCAGCAATTTTAAGATACAGATCTTTATACTTTCGTAGTGAATTGGCAAATATCAGTAAAGATGAGTATAATATTAAAACACTTAATTTAAAAAATCTTTCAATTCAACAATTTGAGATTATAATCAAGTAAGTTGTTTATATTTGATTTATAATCTATATTATGCTGCGAAAAAAAAAATTAAATATATTTAAATTTATATAGATATATTTATGGAGGAGTAGTCTTACTTGAAAATCATAATGCATCATTTATTTTTGAGCTTATGCTTATTGCTTGCGAATTTCTTTTTGAAGAATTAGCTAAATACCTTGAAATTCATTTAACTGAAACGAAAGCTCATTGGCTTCGTTTAAATTTTACTCGTATTTATCAAAAAAGTTTTCAGAATAATAAGCTTCAAAATTTACAAAAATGGTGCAATGACATTGTGGTAAAGTACCCTGATAAAGCTTTTAAATCGGAAGGTTTTTCTACGCTTCATGAAAGTGCGTTAGTCTCACTTATTAGTCGAGATGATTTACAAATGGAAGAAGTAAAAATTTGGAACCATGTTATTGAATGGGGAATTGCTAAAAATCCTGAGCTACCACCCAATCTTGAAAACTGGACCAATGAAAATTTTCTAACTTTGAAGACCACGTTACAAAATTGTTTGCCTCATATTTCTAACAGCGTGCAACAATATCAACAAATTTTCGAAAAAAGCCTTTGGAAAGATATAATAAAAAAGTTTATGACAAATCAACCAATTTCTTCAAAAATTCTTCCACCTCGTATAATTTTAACACCCAAATTACCAAGTAGAAATACTGAACCATTTTCAACAGTTATCAACGAAGAACATGCAGCAGAAATTGCTTCATGGGTTGATAAAAAAGCCAATAAATATTCAATAACAGATAATCCATATGAGTTTAAATTATTTCTTCGTGGAACTAGAGATGGCTTTACTCCTAATTCATTTTGGAAATTATGCGATAAGAAAACACATCTTGTTGTAGTTATAAAGGTTAAAGGAACCGACGAAATTCTTGGTGGTTATAATCCTATCGGTTGGGATAAACCAGATAAAGGTGATTTTCGTAAGAAATGCGAAGATAGTTTTATTTTTTCTTTGAAAAATTGTACTATTCAAAATTCTATTTTGAGCCGTGTAAGCAATTCAGAAACTGCAATTGATTGTGATATTACATTTGGGCCAGGATTTGGTATTGGTGATTTATCTATGCAAAATCGTAATATTAATAAACCCTATAAAAGATGTTGGAGTCATCAATATGCATATGAAAAACGAATTAGAAATGAATCCGTAGATTTTTCAATGGAAGAATATGAAATATTCCAGATCACTAAAAAGCCCTAAAAATTTTATGTCAATTAATTCACCGAATAATCAACTTTATCAATATTGTGAACAATAAAATATTCATTATTTAAAATGCGACATTGTTATTCTTATTCTCAAGATTATCTTGACTGATATTCAAAAGTATAAAGATAATACTATTTTTGCGAACTTTAGAAAAAAATTATTCCATTTATTCTATTTAACTGTAATATTGGGTTTTTTTAAGTCGTTTCTAATTTCCTATATTTTTTGTGAAGATTATGGTTATAATTAATTTATCCAGTTAAAATTTTGCTTTCTATAATAAATTTTGATCAATCAATTATGCTATACTGTTAAAGATCGGTTATTTCAAAATACAGGTCACAATACCGAAATAGCTCACTTAATATCGCTTTCAAAATCAGATACATACGTTATCACTGTTGAATTTCGATATAAGTTTGAATTTTATTTTACTTGAAATGAAGCACAAATTTACAATATTTCAAAGAGAAATTTTTATTTATTAAATTTTCGAATGATTAAAAGAAATTTTCTTGACCATTGTAAACATTAAACTGATTAAATGTAATTTGGATATTTTAAAATATTAATTTCACATTTTAATGTTCAAAATCAAATGGTCAAAATAAATTACATTCAAATTCGATTTTAGTTTAAAGAAAGACAATTTGAAATTAATATTTAGTCTAAATCTTTAATATTACTATTTTAAATACAGTATATATTTGTATAAAGCTTTAGTATGCTGTGATTCTAAATGGTTTTTTATTATTCGAGCATTATCAGAATAACTTATTCGGTCACTCCCTACTACATATACAAAATTCACTCACCTCTTACGAGGTGAGTGAATATTTGCATATTTGTATTAGGAGGTGGTCGAATAAGTTATACATAAACCATTCAGTGCACGTAAGTCATGTCGGATAAAAAAGTTATCAGTCGAGTCTTTAGTAGATGAATAATCCGTTATCATCTACGACACGACTGATAACTAGTACTTATTGGCTATGCCATTATTAATTATACATATTGCATTATTAGTTATGCATTATTAGTCATGTCTTGACTTTTTTTAAAGCTTTTACGATAAAAAATTTCGCAAATTTTGCTAGCTCTAAACATATTATAATGAAATCTTTTATGATAACTTTTATAGTGTCTTTTCTTTTTACATTTTCTTCATTTGACAGAAGGGACAAAGATAATCTATATATTAAAAATTAATAAATACTAAATTCTAAAAGATAAAGAAATTCTCAGATTTATTATGTGAAGGAAATTAAACGTACTTACGTACCTTATTTTGGTGGCACTAGGAGGGTTATACCGATACCATATGGCTAGGTGCTGGGAAAATGATAATTTTTTTCAAAAGCAATTTTTTGCATAAACCAATTTAGAAAAAATTAGAATTGTTTTTTTATTTAAGACACAAAAGTAGTTTATTAATAAAATTTTGCATTATAGTTCTTTAAAGTTTGCATTTTCTTAAGATATATTATAAGATTTGCAATATAAAATTGATTTTCTGAAGTTCTTTTTTTTTTGTCAAGTTCATATATCAAGTTACGGGTTTTTTATGTATGGAGTAATGATTCTATTAGCTATGTAAAGCTTAAACTATATATTTATTTTATTTTATTAAAGGTAACTAATATGATAAATTTTATCAAGTTATAAATACGGCACTGTAACTTCTAACTCCAATATGTTCCCTTTATTATTTAACTTGAAAACCTTCTGTATAATATGTTTATTTTCAATATTAATTTTTAAATATCAAAATATGATATTAAAAAAATATATCATTATTACCACTTTAAATAACTTATTTTTTTTAAATTAAAGCAGTTGAGGCTCTTGCTCTATTTAATAGATATTAACGCCGTATAATTTTTTGAAATGTCAAAATAAAAAAGTCAGTTTTTGTAATAGTTAACCTTACAATAATAATAAATTTTAAGGTTAACAAGATCAGTGACTTGTTCTACCTTCGGTATTTTTATTAACTAGTACTCTGATTAGAATTTATGCACATCTTTTTAGCCAATTAGTAATAAAAAAAAAAATAATAATAAAACACACAGAAGATCTTAATATGAATCGGTCTTTGAATTTACGTGACTTAGGGTGTTCCCAAGAACCATCTTAAATGCAATTTCTCTAGAGATCGAATGAACTATTCATATAATGAAAAAATACATTATTGATATTTGCTCAAGCAGCATCCTTGCTGTGAGTTGCAGAAAAATGAAAGATGAAATGAGAAGATGAATGTTCCAGAGTAACTGAAAAAAAAAATGTATTGATAAATATAGGTAGTTAATATTATCACTTTAATTAAATTCTATAAATCGTTAGAAGATAAGGCTATCGGTGAAGTTTACCTGAAGATGAAGCTGTTGGCGAAGTTTAACTGAAAGTTGAAGCCGTTGGTAGAAGGTTACCTGAAATGTTTCTAACTTTTGTCTAAGAAAAAAAGGTATAAGCCTTCTATTTTGATGATTACCAATAAAGGCGTAGATAATTAGATAATTACATGAATATTAGATTTCATAAATTGCAAAACACTATCCTTTTTAGTTGAAATGATCCAAACCCAAACAAAATCTCTAGAATAGGACCATTATTCAAAAAAGATTAGTTGATAAAATTTATTGAAATGTCACCACAATCTCTTGAACAATATCATGATAACATGAAGCTGCAACTTAACAAGCACAATAAATTTAACAACAAATACAATGTTGTTGATTTAGTACATAGCAAGGTATTGACAAGACACATAATGATTGAAAAATACTCTTATGCAAAATTCTTAAAGAATCAAAATATAATACATATAAACTTGGAAATAAATTAGGTGTTATTGAAGCTATATATTATGCTAATGAGCTCCTTTATTAGGTTCTGCCAAGCTTTCCGAATTGGATAATATTCCTTCAATACTCACGGGCATTTAAGAGGCATCGATTATACAATGTTCACAAATATGGTAAATTAAATACAATTGAAAAAATTTTTGTAACAACCTCGTAAATATAAAAAATGAAATCACCATACATCATCCTAATAATCATAATTGTAAAAATAATACTGATATGCAATACTTTTAAATAAATTGAGTTGATTTGTTGATGCATTATCATTATGAATTAATATTATCTTGAACTCCAAAACAACATGTTTGATATAATAATTAGAATCCACTTAAATTTATCATAAGTTGAATTCGAATTCTTTATCAACTAGGCGCATTTTAGAATTTTATTATGACCTACATTTGTTTAGAATCAGCTAAAATGGGATTCTGAATCCACAATTACTTATATTCCAACGCATCTTAAATCGTTTAATAATTCTACTAAGCCGGCTAAATCGATTATTATTGACTTGTTGATCGACTGCTAACACGAATTGCTAGTTAAAATATTTTATCAAATTTAAAATTATGGCATATTGACAACAAATTATACTAAACTATTATGGTCCGTACATAAATGTACGTACTGCACGTACGACGTACGTACGTACTTTACGCCCGTCAAACGTTATACGAAAAATGATCGATTTTGGAAGTTTACTGTGATGTAACCTATTTCATCCTAACGCTGACACTTCTTTATTCAGTGCTCTTTTGTTCAAATGTTCACTTTTAAATACAATATAATCGATAATTAAGTTATTTAAAATGGCTGTAAAATTTTTTGAAAAATATCAAATAATTGTCTTGAGCTTCTTGATGATAATGAAAATTTTAATGTAGTCATTAATGTTGGTGAACCTCCAAATGCTAAAAATATTTCAAGCACATTCAGCAATTTTAAGATACAGATCTTTATACTTTCGCAATGAAATGGCAAATATCAGTAAAGATGAGAATTATATTTAAACACAGAATTTAAAAAATCTTTCAATCCAACAATTTGAGATTATAATCAAGTAAAGTTGTTTGTATTTGATTTATAATCTACCGTATATTAAACTTATGCTGCGAAAAAAATCTAAATGTATTTAAATTTTATATAGACATATTTATGGAGGAGTAATCCTACTTTAAAATCATATACTTCATTCATTTTTGAGCTTATGCTCGAATTTCTTTTTGAAGAATTAGCTAAATATCTTGAAACTTTTTTAATTGAAGCGGAAGCTCGTTGACTTCGTTTAAATTTTACTCGTATTTATCAAAAATATTTTCAGAATAATAAGCTTCAAAATTTACAAAAATGGTGCAATGACATGATGAAGTTTTTAGATCGGAAGATTTTTCATTGCTTCAAGAAAATGCGTTATTCTCTCCCATTAGTCGAGATAATTTACAAATGGAAGAAGTAAAAATTTGGAACTATATTATTGAATGGGGAATTGCTCAAAATCATGCCTACCACTCAATCTTGAAAACTGGTCCAATGAAAATTTTCTGATGTTGAAGACCACGTTACAAAATTGTTTGCCTCATATTCATTATCTTCAGATATCCAGAGACGACATTTCTAATAGTGTTCAACCATATAAACAAATTCTCGAAGAAATTCTTTGGAAAGATATAATAAAAAAGTTTATGACCAATCAACCAATATCTTCAAAAATTCTTCCACCTCGTATAATATTAATACCAAAATTACCAAGTAGAAATACTGAACCATTTTCAACAGTCATCAACGAATCACATGCAGTAGAAATTGCTTCATTGATTGATAAAAAAGCCAATAAATATTCAGTAACAGATAATCCATATGGGTTTAAATTACTTCTTCGCGGAACTAGAGATGGCTTTACTCATGATCATTTTGGAAATTATGTGAAAAACAAACACATTTATGAAGGTTAAAGGAACTGACGAAATTCTTGGTGGTCATAATCCTATCGGTTGGGATAAACAGGTGAAGATTTCTATAAGAAATGCAATGATAGCTTTATTTTTTCATTGAAAAATTGTACTATTCAAAATTCTATTTAAAGTCATATGAAAAAACCAAAATCTGCGATTAATTGTGATATTACTTTTGGGCCAAGATTTGGTCATGGTGATTTATCTATGAAGGATGATTTTGATCAACGCAATAATTGTTGGAATCGTCAATATTCATACGAAGAACGAATTAGAAATGAATCTGCGTTTGATAATGATGGATTTTCATGTTTTTCGGTGGAAGAATATGAAATATTCCAGATTAGTAAAATGCCCTAAAAGTTTTTTAGCTAATAATAATTTATGACGCTCGATTTTGATCCGTAATAACAGTATAGAATTTATTTTCAAAAAAAAACCCCCCCGAACTAAAAATTTCATTGAAACAGTCTTATGAAGGACTCATTTGAAAAAAACAGATTAAACACTTCTAAGAAATATGAAAATTTTATTGAAAACTACGTGTACAGTATTTTGCTGATAGTAAATTATATGTTTAAAAATGCAATATAACATTGATAAAATTAAAGCAATCAAATATATCTACCTTTTACAACTTTACTTTAATTGGTTTATTTATATATATATATATATTGTTACGACTGGTTGGGAGAGCAATGCGCACGATCGCACAGTTTAGCTCCAGTCGCAACTTGAGTTAGTTTATTATTAAAGGACAGTTTCTTATTAATTCGTATTCAAGAGATAATTGAAGTCTGAGATTAACTTTATTAAGGGGAAATGAAGGTCCTTAAATATATTTTAATTTACTATAAACTACTGCGCACTAATTTCTTTCACGATTTCTTGTACTCACAACGCTGCTTGCGGGCCGCGAGCAGTATTGCTTGAAAAGCCTCACACGTAATTTTACAAGCCATTGTGGCAAGGACGCTTGGCGTGCCAACAACCAAGGGCCAACAATTACTAGTTTGACCAACAATCCACGTACAACAATAACCTGTCCCTCCGCCCATTGCATACAAACAACAAATATTACCTCAAAGCCTCCGCCACAACAAAATGCCTTGTAATTTCGGATGACTTGGGCACCTGGAGTCTTCTGGTGTTACCAATTCGCATTTAAGTCACGGGATAAAAATTTTAACCGTGACAATATATATATATTTGCAATGCTAAATAAATTATTGTAATGTTTTTTTGAAAAATTTTCTCGGTTGATAAATAAATTAACTAATACATGTATTTTCAGTTTCAGCACAACAGATGTCGACGTTCTAAAAAAGATTTAAAAAAAATAAAAAGAAAGTTAAAAAACTTTTTAACCTATTATCGTTACAAATACCATCAAAAAATAAAAAGCTAGCATTTAACTAGTTAGTTGTCAAAACTTCAACTCAATTGTTATTAACATTCAAAATTTATTGTTTTACTAACTTTCGTCTTATGAATACTTAGCCTGGTCTCTTTCCTTTAACAAATTTTACAAACACATCTCTGCTACTCAATTTCATACTGACTCTTTAAATGAAATAATATTAAAATATAGTCAAGGAGAAAAAATTATTTTTTTACAGTAATATAAGTATNAGAAAGTTAAAAAACTTTTTAACCTATTATCGTTACAAATATCATCAAAAAATAAAAAGCTAGCATTTTACTAGTTAGTTGTCAAAACTTCAACTTCCAATTGTTATTAACATTCAAAAATTTGATCCAAAATATTGTTTTACTAACTTTCGTCTTATGAATACTTAGCCTGGTCTCTTTCCTTTAACTAATTTTGCAAACACTTCTCTGCTACTCAATTTCATACTGACTCTTTAAATGAAATAATATTAAAATATAGTCAAAAAGGAGAAAAAATTATTTTTTTACAGTAATATAAGTATTATAATAAACGTTGGATTTGCCTAAAATTTTTCTAATCGTTTAACTGCTTAATAATGTTAATCGTTTAATTAAGCAAGAATTCAAATAATTATATCACATAAGACATGAAACATTTTCTACGCAGTTAAACTGTTCCAATCTTTAGAAAGTCATTTCATCTATAATGTAATAAACAGATTAGAAATTAATCAACTTGGTCAACTTTTAATAAAACACAATCGATCGCATTCTATATTTATTTATCATTAATATTTACTAAGTAGATTCGAATTTTAAGTGAATTTTGAACTTTAGAAAGCTAAGTTTACTATGCCGATTTGTCTTGAAGTTAATTATTTAAGCAAATTTAGAATTATGACATGTTGATCGCGGCTAAATTTACAGTCATTACATACAAGTATATATTACGCTGTTAAACGTTATACAAATAATCAATTTTGGAAATTTGAAGTAATGTAACCTACTTTAAATTCCTGCTGTTTATTCGGTGAGCTTCTTTTAAATGTTCAACACTTACATACGACTTCATCGAAAATTAAGACTTCACATATATTTAAGATGGTAATAAAATTCTTTGAAAAACTTTCAAACAATTATCTTGAACTACTTGATGACAAAGAAGATTTTAATATTGTAATTAACGTTGGTGAACCTCCAAATGCTAAAATATTTCAAGCACATTCAGCAATTTTAAAATATAGATCTTTATACTTTCGTAATGAATTGACAAATATCAGAAAAGATGAGAACAATATTAAAACGCTTAATTTAAAAAACCTTACAATCCAACAATTTGAAATTATAATCAAGTAAGCTATTTATGTTAGATTTTTCATTTATATCAAGTAGCAAGAAGAAATTTAAATATATTTAAATTTATATAGATATATTTATGGCGGAGTAGTCTTACTTGAAAATCATAATGCATCATTTATTTTTGAGCTTATGCTTATTGCTTGCGAATTTCTTTTTGATGAACTAGCTAAATACCTTGAAACTCATTTAATAGAAACGAAAGCTCATTGGCTTCGTTTAAATTTTACTCGAATTTATCAAAAATTTTTCAGAATAATGAGCTTCAAAATTTACAAAAATGGTGCAATGATATTGTGGCAAAGTACCCTGATAAGATTTTTGAATCGGAAAACTTTTCTTCGCTTCAAGAAAATGCATTAATATCACTTATTAGCCGTGATGATTTACAAATGGAAGAAATAAAAATTTGGAATCTTGTTATCGAATGGGGAATTTCTAAAAATCCTGGTTTGGCATCCAATCCTAACAGCTGGTCCAATGAGAATTTTCTATCTTTAAAGACTACTTTACAAAATATTTTACCTCATATTCGTTATTTTCAAATGTCTAATGATGACATTAACAATAATGTACAACCATACCAACAAATTCTAGAGAAAGATCTCTGGGATGATATAACAAAAAAGCTTATGTCAGCTGATCGACAAGTATCATCAAAAATTCTTCCACCTCGTGTAATTTTAGCACCATTATTACCCATTAGAAATACAGAACCAGTTATCAATGGAGCACATGCAGCAGAAATTGCTTCATGGATTGATAAAAAAGCCGATACATATTCAGTAACAGATAATCCATACGAGTTTAAATTACTTCTTCGAGGAACTAGAGATGGTTTTACCAAAGATTCATTTTGGAGATTATGTGATAAGCAAACACATCTTGTTGTAGTTATTAAGGTTAAAGGCACTGACGAAATTCTAGGTGGATATAATCCTATCGGTTGGGATAAACCAACTGAAGATATAATCTATAAGAATTGCAATGAAAGTTTTATTTTTTCATTGAAAAATGGCGCCATTCAAAATTCTATTTTAAGTCGTGTAAAAAAACCAGAAAGTGCAATTGGTTGTAATAAGAATTATGGCCCAATGTTTGGTATTGGTGATTTATCTATGAAGAATGATATTAGTTGTTGGCATAGTCGTTATGCATACGTAAAACGAATTAGAAGTGAATCTACATTTAAAAGTAGATATTCGGATTTTTCAGTGGAAGAGTATGAAATATTCCAGATTAGTAAAAGGCCCTAAAAGTTTTTTTAGCTAATTAATTTATTGAATCATCAGTTTTCAATATTGTGAATAATAATCTATTAATTATAGCTTATTGTTTGTCTTATTCTCATTGTTTTATTATAAATTTAAATATGATATTGTTAGCATTATTCCCATAATCAACTTTTATCTTAAAAGTGTAAATATTAATAATAATTTTACAAGCTTTATCTGTAATAAATTTTTTCTGTTCAGTTGCGATTTGTTTTATTTAAATTTTATATATTTTGCAAAGGTTAAAGATTTAATCTATTTATGATAATTGAAATTTTATTTCTAATAATAAAATTGATTAATTGATCTTTATATACTATAAGATCAGTTGTTTCCGAAACACAAGTCATTATGATTTTACCACAAAATAAATATCAGATGTAGCCATTCTTTAGAAATATACAAACTCCTTAAAAATCATAGACCTTTAACTATTTAAAGCAATTATTTTATAGGCAATTTAAACCCTTAGATTTTTACTTCATATTATTTTCATTAAAGGCATTGATATGATAAACCGAATATATTATTGTATTCTCCGTGTTCAAAAATCGGCGTTTACAAATCCTTCATATAATATATAACATTTCCTGAATCACAAGGGATTTGAAATATCAAATAGTGATAAAAATATCAGCATCACAGTTTAAATCATTTATGAATATCTAAACTACACCTCTTAACAAATAAATACTTCGACTAATAGGCCGTCAAAATTAAGATTTCTTGGTGGCTAAGCCGATTAAGGGTGTCCTCAAGCACCTCACTCAATGGATCAGAAGTAAATTTTTAATTAGTTGTAAATCGAATAAATGAATCAAGTGAGTTACCATTGCGATGAACAAATCAGTGAGTACAAACCACCTTTGTTTCATCAATGATAAAGGTTGCTCAAGCATTACTTAAAGTAATGCATGAGTGATCTTTATCAATGACAAATTTTTGTCGAAAAAATCTAACTGATTTGTTCATCGCAATGGTACCCACGTGATTCATTTATACTAAATAAAATTTTACTTCCGACCCATTGAATGAGGTGCTTGAGGACACGCTTAGCCAATCAGCGTTAACTCTGTAAAAAAAACGGCGTTCTATGCCTCCAGACTTTTTTCAGTGAAATGGCAATTCACTTGATCAGGTTTTTAACCTCCGACTATTTAAAATTTTATTCCCGATCAATTGATTTAGGCGATTAAGAACATCCTACGAGTGTTCTCAAGCACATAGATTAATAGGGATGCTCAATTTTTGATTAATGGAAAATAAATTATTCTGTCAAAGGAATACATTATCGTAACGAAAAAAAAGATGGCCAAAGACCACCTTTTTTTATCATAGAGTTGTGCTGATTGGCTAAAATTTAATATCCACATCTCGCAACAAGAATCTTTGGCAAAATTATTGTAAGGATTACTTCAATTAATTGTAGTACTTGTGTACGATCTCTATAACTAGTCAATCACATTGAGAGAGATGCTTGAGA
>QKWP01000053.1:588463-599583 GCA_003550325.1 Gigaspora rosea | reverse complement strand
TCAAACTAGTTTGCAAAATTTGGACTAGCCCGACCAAACTTATGAATGAGTTTGAGTCTAATATAAAGTTTTAATAATAAAATTTAGAGTTTGAGTCTGGTCTGGACCAGACCAAACCCGGACCCATACCTAGAATCACTAGTTCATATGAACACCAGACTAAACCTGAACATGTTCATGAACTTATGAACTGAACCTGAACTGAACCTGAACCAGCTCTAAAAGTTCAATACTGAACCTGAACCTGAACATGTTTTAAAAAATGTTTAGGTTCAGGTTCAATACTGAACCTGAACCTGAACCTGAACTTGATCTAAGTTCAGTTCAGTTCAGGTTCATAGGAACACTAATTTACATACTTTAAAATTTTTAACAAATTTGAAGAACTTTTATTAATTGGTTTTAATTTTTACATTTAACAAAAATATATTCATTGAACTTACAAATTAAAGTCAAATAATAAAAGGTACTCCAATTATGATGAAACTTTTAGTATATATGTACATTAGTTTTCCATACAAGTTCATTTAAGTGCTAATAATCAATTTATGAATTTAGACATTATTATGTATCAACTATTTGTAATTGACCAAAAATTGATTATATAGCTAACTCCAGATTTTTTGTGTTCAAAATCATCCAAAAAAGGAGCTCATTTTCAGAAACAACGCCAACTACAATAATGCTATTTATTAACTTTATTTTTATTTCTTATAAACTTTTTTTACTCTTTAATTTACAATGATAATTTATTAATAAATGTTTCTAATTCAAAGTGTTGACATTGGCTAATTTATTTTAATTGGTGTGTTTTCTTTATAATTTGGCTTAAAAATAAAATCAACTGTTGTTATTATTCTTTTGAAATACAATTATTTTACCGTTTCTAATATTCTGTTTGATTAATCATATTTCATTAGAGCAATACCAAATATATATTTTTAAAACTAGTATGTATATAAATAAACATATTGCAAATAAAATAGAATTTAAGTTGGTTCAATAGTGTGAATATGTATATACATACACATATTTTTATTATAATAATAATAATAATTATTATTAGTATACTTTTTAAATATACTGCAAATTAGAATATTTTGATTGGTGAATATTGGCCTAAATTAAATTTAATTTAGACCAAGATTAAATTAATTTTTTTTTAATGTCCAATAAAAAAGTTGCTATGTCCAATCAAATTATTTGGACAATTGGATATTGTCCAAATGTCCAAATGCCCAAATTGTCCAAATGTACAATATCGAAAATATGCCATCCCTGATGTTTTCAGTTCAACGCAACAGATATTGATGTTATAAAGCAAGCTTTAAACAAAATAAAAAAAGGTTAAAAGCTTTAAAACCATTTGTTTGCCACTCATATGGTTGCTTAGTGATTAAATAATTGAAATGGTTCCGATATTCACAAACAGCGCTTGAGCATTTTTTATTCTACTATCGTTACAAATGTCACAAACAATAAAAAGTTAGCACTCCACTACTCATTTTCAAAACATCAGCTTCCAATTGTTATTAACATTCAAAAATTGGATCTAAAATATTGATTTACTAGCTTTCGCCTTTTGAATATTTAGTCTGGTCTCTTTCCTTTAAAAATTTTACAAAAACTTCTCCGCTACTCAATTATGTACTGATTATTTAAACGAAATAATATTAAAATATAGCCAAGGAGCAAAAATTATTTTTTATAGTAATATAAATATTATAAATATACATATAAAAATTGGATTTGCCTAAAATTTTTCTTATCGTTTAACTGCTTAATAATGATAACCGTTTAATTAAGCAAGCATTCAAATAATTATGTCCCATGAGATTATGAAGCATTTTCTACGCGGTTAAACTGATCCAATCTTTAGAAAGTCATTTAGATCATGCTCATCTATAATGTAATAAGCAGATTAGAAATTAGTCAACTTGGTCAACTTTTAATAAAACAGAATCGATCACATTCTATATTTATTTATCATTAATATTTACGTTATAGAAACTAAGTAGTTTCGAATTTCAGAATCTACTTAAGTGGTTGAATTTTAGAAAGCTTAAGCCATTTACTAAGTTTACTATGCCGATTTGTGTTAAGTTAAATATTTAGCCAAATTTAGAATTATGACAAGTTGATCGCGGCTAAATTTACAGTACATAAGTTACATACACGTATATTACGCTGTTAAACGTTATACGAAGTAATTAATTTTGGAAATTTAATGTAGCTTACTTTAAATTCCTGCTGTTTCTTTATTCAGTGCACTTCTGCAATTATTTTAAATGTCAGTACTTACATACAACTTCATCGAAAATTAAGACTTCAATATATTTAATATGGTAATAAAATTCTTTGAAAAACTTTCAAATAATTATCTTGAATTACTTGATGACAAAGAAGATTTTAATATTATTATTAATGTTGGTGAATCTCCAAATGCTAAAATATTTCAAGCACATTCGGCAATTTTAAAATATAGATCTTTATACTTTCGTAATGAATTGACAAATATCAGAAAAGATGAGAACAATATTAAAACACTTAATTTAAAAAATCTTACATTCCAACAATTTGAAATTATAATCAACTAAGCTATTTATATTAGATTTTTAGTTTATATCAAGTAGCAAGAAGAAATTTAAATATATTTAGATTTATATAGATATATTTATGGAGGAGTAGTCTTACTTGAAAATCATAATGCATCATTTATTTTTGAGCTTATGCTTATTGCTTGCGAATTTCTTTTTGAAGAATTAGCTAAATACCTTGAAATTCATTTAACTGAAACGAAAGCTCATTGGCTTCGTTTAAATTTTACTCGTATTTATCAAAAAAGTTTTCAGAATAATAAGCTTCAAAATTTACAAAAATGGTGCAATGACATTGTGGTAAAGTACCCTGATAAAGCTTTTAAATCGGAAGGTTTTTCTACGCTTCATGAAAGTGCGTTAGTCTCACTTATTAGTCGAGATGATTTACAAATGGAAGAAGTAAAAATTTGGAACCATGTTATTGAATGGGGAATTGCTAAAAATCCTGAGCTACCACCCAATCTTGAAAACTGGACCAATGAAAATTTTCTAACTTTGAAGACCACGTTACAAAATTGTTTGCCTCATATTTCTAACAGCGTGCAACAATATCAACAAATTTTCGAAAAAAGCCTTTGGAAAGATATAATAAAAAAGTTTATGACAAATCAACCAATTTCTTCAAAAATTCTTCCACCTCGTATAATTTTAACACCCAAATTACCAAGTAGAAATACTGAACCATTTTCAACAGTTATCAACGAAGAACATGCAGCAGAAATTGCTTCATGGGTTGATAAAAAAGCCAATAAATATTCAATAACAGATAATCCATATGAGTTTAAATTATTTCTTCGTGGAACTAGAGATGGCTTTACTCCTAATTCATTTTGGAAATTATGCGATAAGAAAACACATCTTGTTGTAGTTATAAAGGTTAAAGGAACCGACGAAATTCTTGGTGGTTATAATCCTATCGGTTGGGATAAACCAGATAAAGGTGATTTTCGTAAGAAATGCGAAGATAGTTTTATTTTTTCTTTGAAAAATTGTACTATTCAAAATTCTATTTTGAGCCGTGTAAGCAATTCAGAAACTGCAATTGATTGTGATATTACATTTGGGCCAGGATTTGGTATTGGTGATTTATCTATGCAAAATCGTAATATTAATAAACCCTATAAAAGATGTTGGAGTCATCAATATGCATATGAAAAACGAATTAGAAATGAATCCGTAGATTTTTCAATGGAAGAATATGAAATATTCCAGATCACTAAAAAGCCCTAAAAATTTTATGTCAATTAATTCACCGAATAATCAACTTTATCAATATTGTGAACAATAAAATATTCATTATTTAAAATGCGACATTGTTATTCTTATTCTCAAGATTATCTTGACTGATATTCAAAAGTATAAAGATAATACTATTTTTGCGAACTTTAGAAAAAAATTATTCCATTTATTCTATTTAACTGTAATATTGGGTTTTTTTAAGTCGTTTCTAATTTCCTATATTTTTTGTGAAGATTATGGTTATAATTAATTTATCCAGTTAAAATTTTGCTTTCTATAATAAATTTTGATCAATCAATTATGCTATACTGTTAAAGATCGGTTATTTCAAAATACAGGTCACAATACCGAAATAGCTCACTTAATATCGCTTTCAAAATCAGATACATACGTTATCACTGTTGAATTTCGATATAAGTTTGAATTTTATTTTACTTGAAATGAAGCACAAATTTACAATATTTCAAAGAGAAATTTTTATTTATTAAATTTTCGAATGATTAAAAGAAATTTTCTTGACCATTGTAAACATTAAACTGATTAAATGTAATTTGGATATTTTAAAATATTAATTTCACATTTTAATGTTCAAAATCAAATGGTCAAAATAAATTACATTCAAATTCGATTTTAGTTTAAAGAAAGACAATTTGAAATTAATATTTAGTCTAAATCTTTAATATTACTATTTTAAATACAGTATATATTTGTATAAAGCTTTAGTATGCTGTGATTCTAAATGGTTTTTTATTATTCGAGCATTATCAGAATAACTTATTCGGTCACTCCCTACTACATATACAAAATTCACTCACCTCTTACGAGGTGAGTGAATATTTGCATATTTGTATTAGGAGGTGGTCGAATAAGTTATACATAAACCATTCAGTGCACGTAAGTCATGTCGGATAAAAAAGTTATCAGTCGAGTCTTTAGTAGATGAATAATCCGTTATCATCTACGACACGACTGATAACTAGTACTTATTGGCTATGCCATTATTAATTATACATATTGCATTATTAGTTATGCATTATTAGTCATGTCTTGACTTTTTTTAAAGCTTTTACGATAAAAAATTTCGCAAATTTTGCTAGCTCTAAACATATTATAATGAAATCTTTTATGATAACTTTTATAGTGTCTTTTCTTTTTACATTTTCTTCATTTGACAGAAGGGACAAAGATAATCTATATATTAAAAATTAATAAATACTAAATTCTAAAAGATAAAGAAATTCTCAGATTTATTATGTGAAGGAAATTAAACGTACTTACGTACCTTATTTTGGTGGCACTAGGAGGGTTATACCGATACCATATGGCTAGGTGCTGGGAAAATGATAATTTTTTTCAAAAGCAATTTTTTGCATAAACCAATTTAGAAAAAATTAGAATTGTTTTTTTATTTAAGACACAAAAGTAGTTTATTAATAAAATTTTGCATTATAGTTCTTTAAAGTTTGCATTTTCTTAAGATATATTATAAGATTTGCAATATAAAATTGATTTTCTGAAGTTCTTTTTTTTTTGTCAAGTTCATATATCAAGTTACGGGTTTTTTATGTATGGAGTAATGATTCTATTAGCTATGTAAAGCTTAAACTATATATTTATTTTATTTTATTAAAGGTAACTAATATGATAAATTTTATCAAGTTATAAATACGGCACTGTAACTTCTAACTCCAATATGTTCCCTTTATTATTTAACTTGAAAACCTTCTGTATAATATGTTTATTTTCAATATTAATTTTTAAATATCAAAATATGATATTAAAAAAATATATCATTATTACCACTTTAAATAACTTATTTTTTTTAAATTAAAGCAGTTGAGGCTCTTGCTCTATTTAATAGATATTAACGCCGTATAATTTTTTGAAATGTCAAAATAAAAAAGTCAGTTTTTGTAATAGTTAACCTTACAATAATAATAAATTTTAAGGTTAACAAGATCAGTGACTTGTTCTACCTTCGGTATTTTTATTAACTAGTACTCTGATTAGAATTTATGCACATCTTTTTAGCCAATTAGTAATAAAAAAAAAAATAATAATAAAACACACAGAAGATCTTAATATGAATCGGTCTTTGAATTTACGTGACTTAGGGTGTTCCCAAGAACCATCTTAAATGCAATTTCTCTAGAGATCGAATGAACTATTCATATAATGAAAAAATACATTATTGATATTTGCTCAAGCAGCATCCTTGCTGTGAGTTGCAGAAAAATGAAAGATGAAATGAGAAGATGAATGTTCCAGAGTAACTGAAAAAAAAAATGTATTGATAAATATAGGTAGTTAATATTATCACTTTAATTAAATTCTATAAATCGTTAGAAGATAAGGCTATCGGTGAAGTTTACCTGAAGATGAAGCTGTTGGCGAAGTTTAACTGAAAGTTGAAGCCGTTGGTAGAAGGTTACCTGAAATGTTTCTAACTTTTGTCTAAGAAAAAAAGGTATAAGCCTTCTATTTTGATGATTACCAATAAAGGCGTAGATAATTAGATAATTACATGAATATTAGATTTCATAAATTGCAAAACACTATCCTTTTTAGTTGAAATGATCCAAACCCAAACAAAATCTCTAGAATAGGACCATTATTCAAAAAAGATTAGTTGATAAAATTTATTGAAATGTCACCACAATCTCTTGAACAATATCATGATAACATGAAGCTGCAACTTAACAAGCACAATAAATTTAACAACAAATACAATGTTGTTGATTTAGTACATAGCAAGGTATTGACAAGACACATAATGATTGAAAAATACTCTTATGCAAAATTCTTAAAGAATCAAAATATAATACATATAAACTTGGAAATAAATTAGGTGTTATTGAAGCTATATATTATGCTAATGAGCTCCTTTATTAGGTTCTGCCAAGCTTTCCGAATTGGATAATATTCCTTCAATACTCACGGGCATTTAAGAGGCATCGATTATACAATGTTCACAAATATGGTAAATTAAATACAATTGAAAAAATTTTTGTAACAACCTCGTAAATATAAAAAATGAAATCACCATACATCATCCTAATAATCATAATTGTAAAAATAATACTGATATGCAATACTTTTAAATAAATTGAGTTGATTTGTTGATGCATTATCATTATGAATTAATATTATCTTGAACTCCAAAACAACATGTTTGATATAATAATTAGAATCCACTTAAATTTATCATAAGTTGAATTCGAATTCTTTATCAACTAGGCGCATTTTAGAATTTTATTATGACCTACATTTGTTTAGAATCAGCTAAAATGGGATTCTGAATCCACAATTACTTATATTCCAACGCATCTTAAATCGTTTAATAATTCTACTAAGCCGGCTAAATCGATTATTATTGACTTGTTGATCGACTGCTAACACGAATTGCTAGTTAAAATATTTTATCAAATTTAAAATTATGGCATATTGACAACAAATTATACTAAACTATTATGGTCCGTACATAAATGTACGTACTGCACGTACGACGTACGTACGTACTTTACGCCCGTCAAACGTTATACGAAAAATGATCGATTTTGGAAGTTTACTGTGATGTAACCTATTTCATCCTAACGCTGACACTTCTTTATTCAGTGCTCTTTTGTTCAAATGTTCACTTTTAAATACAATATAATCGATAATTAAGTTATTTAAAATGGCTGTAAAATTTTTTGAAAAATATCAAATAATTGTCTTGAGCTTCTTGATGATAATGAAAATTTTAATGTAGTCATTAATGTTGGTGAACCTCCAAATGCTAAAAATATTTCAAGCACATTCAGCAATTTTAAGATACAGATCTTTATACTTTCGCAATGAAATGGCAAATATCAGTAAAGATGAGAATTATATTTAAACACAGAATTTAAAAAATCTTTCAATCCAACAATTTGAGATTATAATCAAGTAAAGTTGTTTGTATTTGATTTATAATCTACCGTATATTAAACTTATGCTGCGAAAAAAATCTAAATGTATTTAAATTTTATATAGACATATTTATGGAGGAGTAATCCTACTTTAAAATCATATACTTCATTCATTTTTGAGCTTATGCTCGAATTTCTTTTTGAAGAATTAGCTAAATATCTTGAAACTTTTTTAATTGAAGCGGAAGCTCGTTGACTTCGTTTAAATTTTACTCGTATTTATCAAAAATATTTTCAGAATAATAAGCTTCAAAATTTACAAAAATGGTGCAATGACATGATGAAGTTTTTAGATCGGAAGATTTTTCATTGCTTCAAGAAAATGCGTTATTCTCTCCCATTAGTCGAGATAATTTACAAATGGAAGAAGTAAAAATTTGGAACTATATTATTGAATGGGGAATTGCTCAAAATCATGCCTACCACTCAATCTTGAAAACTGGTCCAATGAAAATTTTCTGATGTTGAAGACCACGTTACAAAATTGTTTGCCTCATATTCATTATCTTCAGATATCCAGAGACGACATTTCTAATAGTGTTCAACCATATAAACAAATTCTCGAAGAAATTCTTTGGAAAGATATAATAAAAAAGTTTATGACCAATCAACCAATATCTTCAAAAATTCTTCCACCTCGTATAATATTAATACCAAAATTACCAAGTAGAAATACTGAACCATTTTCAACAGTCATCAACGAATCACATGCAGTAGAAATTGCTTCATTGATTGATAAAAAAGCCAATAAATATTCAGTAACAGATAATCCATATGGGTTTAAATTACTTCTTCGCGGAACTAGAGATGGCTTTACTCATGATCATTTTGGAAATTATGTGAAAAACAAACACATTTATGAAGGTTAAAGGAACTGACGAAATTCTTGGTGGTCATAATCCTATCGGTTGGGATAAACAGGTGAAGATTTCTATAAGAAATGCAATGATAGCTTTATTTTTTCATTGAAAAATTGTACTATTCAAAATTCTATTTAAAGTCATATGAAAAAACCAAAATCTGCGATTAATTGTGATATTACTTTTGGGCCAAGATTTGGTCATGGTGATTTATCTATGAAGGATGATTTTGATCAACGCAATAATTGTTGGAATCGTCAATATTCATACGAAGAACGAATTAGAAATGAATCTGCGTTTGATAATGATGGATTTTCATGTTTTTCGGTGGAAGAATATGAAATATTCCAGATTAGTAAAATGCCCTAAAAGTTTTTTAGCTAATAATAATTTATGACGCTCGATTTTGATCCGTAATAACAGTATAGAATTTATTTTCAAAAAAAAACCCCCCCGAACTAAAAATTTCATTGAAACAGTCTTATGAAGGACTCATTTGAAAAAAACAGATTAAACACTTCTAAGAAATATGAAAATTTTATTGAAAACTACGTGTACAGTATTTTGCTGATAGTAAATTATATGTTTAAAAATGCAATATAACATTGATAAAATTAAAGCAATCAAATATATCTACCTTTTACAACTTTACTTTAATTGGTTTATTTATATATATATATATATTGTTACGACTGGTTGGGAGAGCAATGCGCACGATCGCACAGTTTAGCTCCAGTCGCAACTTGAGTTAGTTTATTATTAAAGGACAGTTTCTTATTAATTCGTATTCAAGAGATAATTGAAGTCTGAGATTAACTTTATTAAGGGGAAATGAAGGTCCTTAAATATATTTTAATTTACTATAAACTACTGCGCACTAATTTCTTTCACGATTTCTTGTACTCACAACGCTGCTTGCGGGCCGCGAGCAGTATTGCTTGAAAAGCCTCACACGTAATTTTACAAGCCATTGTGGCAAGGACGCTTGGCGTGCCAACAACCAAGGGCCAACAATTACTAGTTTGACCAACAATCCACGTACAACAATAACCTGTCCCTCCGCCCATTGCATACAAACAACAAATATTACCTCAAAGCCTCCGCCACAACAAAATGCCTTGTAATTTCGGATGACTTGGGCACCTGGAGTCTTCTGGTGTTACCAATTCGCATTTAAGTCACGGGATAAAAATTTTAACCGTGACAATATATATATATTTGCAATGCTAAATAAATTATTGTAATGTTTTTTTGAAAAATTTTCTCGGTTGATAAATAAATTAACTAATACATGTATTTTCAGTTTCAGCACAACAGATGTCGACGTTCTAAAAAAGATTTAAAAAAAATAAAAAGAAAGTTAAAAAACTTTTTAACCTATTATCGTTACAAATACCATCAAAAAATAAAAAGCTAGCATTTAACTAGTTAGTTGTCAAAACTTCAACTCAATTGTTATTAACATTCAAAATTTATTGTTTTACTAACTTTCGTCTTATGAATACTTAGCCTGGTCTCTTTCCTTTAACAAATTTTACAAACACATCTCTGCTACTCAATTTCATACTGACTCTTTAAATGAAATAATATTAAAATATAGTCAAGGAGAAAAAATTATTTTTTTACAGTAATATAAGTATTATAATAAACGTTTAATTTGACTAAAATTTTTCTTATCGTTTAACTGCTTAATAATGTTAATCGTTTAATTAAGCAAGAATTCAAATAATTATATCACATAAGACATGAAACATTTTCTACGCAGTTAAACTGTTCCAATCTTTAGAAAGTCATTTCATCTATAATGTAATAAACAGATTAGAAATTAATCAACTTGGTCAACTTTTAATAAAACACAATCGATCGCATTCTATATTTATTTATCATTAATATTTACTAAGTAGATTCGAATTTTAAGTGAATTTTGAACTTTAGAAAGCTAAGTTTACTATGCCGATTTGTCTTGAAGTTAATTATTTAAGCAAATTTAGAATTATGACATGTTGATCGCGGCTAAATTTACAGTCATTACATACAAGTATATATTACGCTGTTAAACGTTATACAAATAATCAATTTTGGAAATTTGAAGTAATGTAACCTACTTTAAATTCCTGCTGTTTATTCGGTGAGCTTCTTTTAAATGTTCAACACTTACATACGACTTCATCGAAAATTAAGACTTCACATATATTTAAGATGGTAATAAAATTCTTTGAAAAACTTTCAAACAATTATCTTGAACTACTTGATGACAAAGAAGATTTTAATATTGTAATTAACGTTGGTGAACCTCCAAATGCTAAAATATTTCAAGCACATTCAGCAATTTTAAAATATAGATCTTTATACTTTCGTAATGAATTGACAAATATCAGAAAAGATGAGAACAATATTAAAACGCTTAATTTAAAAAACCTTACAATCCAACAATTTGAAATTATAATCAAGTAAGCTATTTATGTTAGATT
>QKWP01000053.1:532537-585415 GCA_003550325.1 Gigaspora rosea | reverse complement strand
TGATAAAAAAGCCGATACATATTCAGTAACAGATAATCCATACGAGTTTAAATTACTTCTTCGAGGAACTAGAGATGGTTTTACCAAAGATTCATTTTGGAGATTATGTGATAAGCAAACACATCTTGTTGTAGTTATTAAGGTTAAAGGCACTGACGAAATTCTTGGTGGATATAATCCTATCGGTTGGGATAAACCAACTGGAGTTAGATTCTATAAGAATTGCAATGAAAGTTTTATTTTTTCATTGAAAAATGGCGCCATTCAAAATTCTATTTTAAGTCGTGTAAAAAAACCAGAAGATGCTATGGGTTGTGATAAGAATTAGGGTCCAATCTTTGGTATTGGTGATTTAACTATAAAGGATAATTTTGATCAACGCATTGATTGTTGGAATAGTCAATATTCATACGAAAAACGAATTAGAAGTGATAACGGATATTCATCTTTTTCAGTGGAAGAGTATGAAATATACCAGATTTGTAAAAAACCCTAAAAGTTTTTTGCCTAATTAATTTATTGAATAATTAGCTTTCAATGTTTTCAATATCTGATATTGCGAATATTAATCTATTAATCATGGTTTATTGTTTGTCTTATTCTCATTATTTTATTATAAATTTAAATATGATATCGTTAGCATTATCCCATAATCAGCTTTTATCTTAAAAGTGTAAATATTAATAATAAGTTTACAAGCTTTATTTGTGATAAATTTTTCTGTTCAGTTGCGATTTGTTTTTATTTAATGTTTATATATTTTGAAAGGTTAAAGATTTAATCTATTTATGATAATTTAAATTTTATTTCTAATCATAAACTTGATTAATTTATCATTGATATACTATAAGATCGAAACACAAGTAATTATGATTTTAAATATCAGATGTAGCTATTCTTTATAAATATACAAACTCCTTAAAAATCATCGACCTTAACTATTTAAAGCAATTATTTATGGGCAATTTAAGCCCTTAGATTTTTACTTTATATTATTTTCATTAAAGGTATTGATATGATAAATCGAATATATTATTGTATTCTCCGTGTTCAAAAATCGGCGTTTACAAATACTTCAAATAATATATAACATTTCCTGAATCCAAATGATTTGAAATATCAAATAGTGATAAAAATATCAGCATCACAATTTAAATCATGCATATCTAAACTACACCTCTTAACAAATAAATACTTCGACTAATAGGTCGTTAAATTAAGATTTCTTAATGGCTAAGCCGATTAAGGGTGTTCTCAAGACCTCACTCAGTGGATCGAATAAATGAATCAAGTGAGTTACCATTGCAATGAACAAATCAGTGAGATACAAACACCTGTTTTTCATCATTGATAAAGAGCGCTCAAGCATTACTTAAAGTAATGCATGAGTGATCTTTATCAATGACAAATTTTTGGCGAAAAAAGGTGGCTTGTATTTAACTGATTTGTTCATCGCAATGATACCTCATTCGATTCATTTATTCTAATTAAAAATTTACTTCAGATCCATTGAGTGAGGTGAATCCAGAACACCCTTAGCCAATTAGCGTTAACTCTGTGAAAAAAAACGCTATTCAAGACTTTTTCAGTGAAATGGCATTCATTTGATCAGGGTTTTAACCCCCTACTATTTAAAATTTTATTCCCATCAATAGATTTAGGCGACTAAGAACATCCTATGAGTGTTCTCAACACATAAATTAATAGGAGTGCTCAATTTTTTATTAATGGAAAATAAATTATTCTGTCAAAGGAATATATTATCGTAACGAAAAAATGATGGCCAAATCCACCTTTTTTATCATAGAGTTGTGCTGATTGGCTAAAATTTAATATCCGCATCTCGCAACAAGAATTTTTGGCAAAATTATCGTAAGGATTACTTCAATTAATCGTAGTACTTGTGTACGATCTCTATAACTAATCAATCACATTGAGAGAGATGCTTGAGAGCACCCTAAATCTGTCAAAAAATGGGTTAATAAATTATGACGCGCAACTTTGATTTAATTGAATGATTAAATCTCACTTTTAAAATGCAAACGTTTCCAGGAAATATGAAAGATTCATTGAAAACTACTTTAATAAAATTAAACGATCAAATATATCTTTTGCAACTTTATTTTATTTTAATTTATTTTAATTTGGTATTTTTTTGTTTATATATTTATATATATTTATATATATGTTTTTCAATTATTATAAAATGCACCTTTGGTGTTGAACACCATAGATTTGCAAATTCGTGTAACAAAAACAAAAAATAAACTTTTATAAATCAAAAAATAAATTTTAATTACTTTAGGGTTAGGATGAGGCCTGGGATTTTATCAGGAACATTAGTATATACAAAATTTAGCAAGGAATTTTTTTTATTAAAGCCCCAAAGGCGAGTTCATAAGCAAAATTTTAAGTTAAGAATGTTTTTTTAAAAAATAAACAAAAAAAACCAAAATTTTATGTTACACCTGATCTTAAATTTTGATTTGCTATTCTAATAGTTTTGTGTAACATGGTGTAAAACACCATAGGTGCATTTTGGTAAACTTGATATTTTTTCAATATTTTAATAAAGAATTAATTTAGTTATACCCCATAGGGTACACTCCCCTAACAAAAGTTACGGGATTTGTAATAATCATGACGATCTAACCTTATTTGTTGTGATCGTAGCTACATATAAAAACCATTTTTTTTATATGCGAATCGGTCTTTGTGCAATAAGTAAAGTTGTTTGCCATACCGATTTGCACATAATATAAGAATTTTAGGAAATTTTATTAAGATTTTTTGAAAATTATTTTGATATTTTGATGTATGCAAACAAAAAACAAAAATATAATTAAAATTATTATATCTCGATGCATTCTTGAACCCTTTAGAATTTTTTTATGAAAATTTAACTCTATATGCTTTAGAACCTAGCAACAACTTTAATAAGTTGATAATTAGTGTTAACAATACAGTTGTTCCAGGAATAAAGTATTTTGATAAAATTTTCAATTTTAAAAAAATAATATTTTTTGTATCTTAAAATTTTTATATAATGAAACATTGTAAAATTTATAAAAATATGATTCTAAAATACAATATACATATTATATTATATTATATTATATATTATTTATTTTATTAGATTATTTAATATAAATTTTACAATGTTCATTATATAAACTTTTAAGATGCAAAAAAATAGAATTTTTTTAAAATTGAAACTTTATTAAAATACAACATTTCTGAAACAACTGTATTGTTAATATTAATTATCGACTTAATTAAAGTTGTTCGCTAGGTTCTAAAGCATATAGGGTTAAATTTTCATAAAAAAATTCTGAAGGGTTCAAGAATGCATTGAGATATAATAATTTTAATTATTATTTTTATTTTTTGTTTACATACGTCAAAATATCAAAATAATTTTCAAAAAATCTTAATAAAATTTCCTAAAATTCTTATATTAAGTGCAAATTGTTATGGCAAACAACTTTACTTATTGCACAAAGACCGATTCGCACATAAAAAAATTGGTTTTTATAAACTTATGTAGCTATGATCACAACAAATAAGGTTAAATCGTCATGATTATTACAAATCCTGTAACTTTAGTCAGGAGAGTGTACATTAAATTTTTTTCTACCCATTATTTTGATCATATGATATTACATACAAAAGCAACATTGTTTATATTAGGTTAGGGTTAGGGTGAGAACTATATTAGGGTTAGGGTTTAGGCTATTATATAGTAAAATCGCTCAAGGAAAACTTTTAATTAATGTACAGAAGGTGGTTTAGTATACAGTTTCTTGTGAAATGAGCGATTTTTGTCAAAATGAACGTTTTTTTGAATTTTTCTGATCGTGTAACGTTACACCTGATCCTGAATTTTGGTGATCTATAGGTCACATGATGCGGGTATATGTACCTTTGGGTACATATATGGGGTTATTTCAATAGAAACAGCCCATTTTTACATATATTTTATTTTGAGATAATTGAGTTTAATCATTTGTTTTGATTTTCGGACTGATCCGGGATTAATCAAATTTAACGATTTTTATTGGTTAAAGGTAAACAGGTGACTATCGGGTAATCTTGTGATGTGTTGACCCTACGCAGCCTCCTGTAATTTTTCTTTTACATTATCTTGATTTTTTATTATGCAAATCGACTTTCATTTATAATTGAAAAATGTCAATCATGTCAAAATCTATATGAATCTAATAAAAACTCATTTTTCATAAAATTGTAAAAATGGGCTGTTTCTATTGAAATCACCTCATATATAATCCCTTTAATAAATTATTTTTTAATTTTTTTTAAAAAAACTTTTCTCGGTTGATAAATAAAATTGACTTTTCAGTTCAGCAACAGATATTGATGTTCTAAACAAATTTTAACAAAATAAAAAAAAATGTTAAAAAACTCTAAACCATTTTTTTTACCATTCATATGGTTGCTTATTGATTGATTAATTGAAATATTCACAAACAGCGGTTGAGCATTTTTATCCTACTATCGTTACAAATGTCACCAAAAAAATTAAAAGTTAGCACTCCACTACTTATTTGTCTAAACTTTAGCATCTAATTGTTATTAATTCATAATTGGATCTAAAATATTGATGAGTAACTTTCGTCTTATGAATTTTTAGCTTGTTCCCTTTCCTTTAAAAATTTAACAAACACTTCTCTGCTACACAATTTAATACTGATTCTTTAAAACGAAATAATATTAAAATATAGTCAAGGAGTAAACAATTATTTTTTAAAGTAATATAAATATTATAAATATTCAAGCACTATATTTGTAATTGTCTTTGGTGCAAATGAATTCTACGATTATAAATATTATATATATAAAAATTGGATCCGCCAAATTTTTTTTTATCGTTTAACTGCTTAATAATGTTAACCGAATAATTTAGCCGGCATTAAAATAATTATGGCCCATGAGAAAATGAAACATGAAAATTATTTTATCAATTTACAGTAAATTAAAAAAAAAAAAATCCGACCTGCCAACCATATTTTCAGATCCCGTGTAATGCTAAACGAAAATCCACTTTGCGTGGCCTTATGCTCGTCTAATACGTACGTAGTATGTAGTATAATCAGAAATATTAAGATCATGATTAAATTACTATAATGATAATATTACGTTTAATATTATAATATTAATGACATTACTTACTACCGTCATGGACGTCATTTCGAATCTCGGCCCGAATTAAACTTAATTCAGGCCAAATTTTGTAATTTCACCCCTGCGCGGTATGATATCATGATCTGCATGCACGAGGTACGATCTGCGTTGATCTACGTTTTCTGATTGGCTCACAAACACATATAAGTGAAGATCGCAAAAACAAATGACATCACAACTACGCAACTAATAATACTGTAATAAAACAAATTAATTATCTCCCACAACACTTCACCAAAATTTAAAGATAGTATCGACACATTTTCATCTAAAAGAATTTGTCTTTCTGACAACACTCCGGTTAAAATATGTCGTATAGCGAATAAAAAATACGCACTAAACCAGTAAACCCAAACGAATGGTTGTTTGATAGTCGAGCTCTTTCAACTCGCGCTGAAATTTTGAATGATAATGGAAAAGTAAATTTTGAAGAATATCAGATTCTGCTATTGTGAATAACTTAGGACTTTGTCATTAACAATCTTTGATTTGCTTTAGTTTTTCTTAAGATTTAAAGTATAGTAATGGCACGTTTGTTAATGGAAAACACATCAGTGTCTAAGACAAATATCTTGTTGAGCTTAAAAATTTTGATTTATTGGTTAATTACATGCATTTTATTGAGGATTAAGAATAGATAATAATTCAATGTATTCAAGATTTTGATTTGTTATAGGAATTTGGTATCGATATATATAACGAACACGCGCATAAGTTCATGTTCAGAAAAGTTGCTACGATGGCTCAAATTATTTCATCGAGCAATGCGCGATCGAGAATGAGTGTGATCAAATAAGGCTTTTTAGTATAATTTGGTCTTTATATTAATGTGCTTTAAAAGAATAATTGTATAATACTTATAGGAATGATGTAAGACTCTTTTTATTTGTCATTATTATTCTATGTAAATTTTTACCCACAATTGGTGTATGCATTTTTATGTAGCAGTCTTCCTGTAAACGCCTCACTCCCCTATATGCATCCTTAGAGGTGAGTTTATAACCTTATGTCTAACATATAGTCTTATATGTGATTCGAAAGACTCATTTAAATTTTTTTTCATTTCGAATCACATAATGCACGTGACGAAACCGCCGTTTAATCTAGTTGAATAACGTTCTGAATGATGTAGGAAATACATTAGAGAGTAGAAATAATAGGTATATCCAATCGTTTAACTTGATAACTTAAATAAATATATACATACAAATTTTATTATCTTAAGGATTAATTAGATGAGAACGTTTTAATCCATCAGAATTTTATAGAGCCGCAAACAAACCGTGATTTTGAATAGGATGCGGTTGCAGAACTTAACAGAAAACTTGAACGTGAAATTTGTCTTCGTAACGAATACAAGGAAAAATCCCAAATGTAAGAAAAGAAAATACAACAACTCGAAGAAAATTCAGATCAACTTGGCCAAAGGATCCGGAGTCGGATTTCTATACAAATTGAAGAATTAAAGGTACAAGTTCAGATCCTCAAAATTTGAAAACTTACGACTTTATTGTTTTTTTTTACGTTTTTTTCGAATGAAAAACAATTTGATATTTGAAAGGCAAGTAGAAAATTTTTTAAATATACAAGATTTAGATGGCTTTTTATCTTGTTATAAAAACGGAGTTACTGTAAGAGGTGCTCTATGCCTATTTTATAACAAGATAATTTATTTAATATCTAGAAAAAGCCAAATTCAGGATATTATTATTATATTAGTTAAATTCTAGTATGATAATTTATCCGACGTGAGCCACAGTCTATTAGATGATATAGTTGGTTTGGCGCATTCTGGCTGCCCTTGATGGCTTAATGCTGGGTGCACATTCTAGATAATGAATTAATTTATAAAAGGCATTAAATCTAAATTATTGTTTGTATTGATGTTCTGCTTGTTTAAAATCAATCTAATTTTTTTTCTAATTATATAGAAACCGAACCTGTATATCGTGCAAGGTAATTACTTATTACATAAAAAGTCAAATCACATAATGCGACGATTTTCTAATAATATCTAATAACATATTAAATTATGTGATGTGACTTTTTATGTAATAAGTGATTACCTTGTCCCATCTCTAATTGGGGGTTTACTAATTTCTCTTCCAAATTGCTATTTGTTGAATGCAAATTTCATTTTTCATTGGTAAATTACTGACCGGCTGGCTAATAATGTAGTCATAGAACAATTTTTTCGTAATTGTAATTTTTGTAATAATTATGTTTTATTAAATTTTTTTTAAATATTACTTTTCATTTTTTAATATTATCGTTTGGTAATTCTCTTGAATTTAGACTCATTAGATAAAACATTTTCTTTTTAATAACTCTTCGAATTCTTAATAAATACAACAATAAGTATTGCATAGTACAGGATTAAATTGGGTTTTTTCGAATATTAAACCCTATCTCTTAAACCGTTTCTCCTGCAAATTTGCCCTGAAATTTTTTTTAAAATAAAATTTTTTAAATAAAATTTTAAATATTAACTTTAGCTATATACTTTCTAAGTATAATATTTAATTTGAGATTTGTTTTATTAGCTTTGTTAAGAAAATTTTTTAAAATTATTAAAAAACTTTAGCGCAATAAAAGTTTAAAATTTCTGTATTGAAATTTTTACTATATAATTTCTTCTTTAGATTTTTTAAATTTTATATGTTTTTCACCTATAAAAAAAATTTTACTCTTAAGCCAAGTCTTAATTTTATTAGTAAATCACCAAAAGTGTAATAATGAAAGTTGTCATCCTTTATATAAACTACAATATTTTATTAGAAACTATATTTTTAAAATCAATATTTAAAGAGTTCGTCAAGAAATTATAAATTAATTTTTTAGTTAAAAAATTTCTTTAAAATTGTCTATTTTTAGCTTATAAGCCAACTAAAATTTTTGTCTTACAATATAAATACAAATATTGCAAAAATATAATCCTTATTTTCAAATATTATAATGTTAAATTTTATTTAAATATTTTAAATTTTTTAAAAAATAGATCAGAAGTATTTTTATAGTAAAATTCAGGGCAAATTTGGCATGATTTTCAAACGGTTTAAGGGATAAGAAAAGTGGTATGGGTTGTGGTACGGGTTGGTGCTGGGAATGCTCGAAATGGCACGGATCTTGTGGCACATACAGGAATGTTTTACGGAATGGCACGTAAAAATGGCACAGACATTGCGGCAAAGGGTGGCACGTAATATCACATCATATGAAATGACACGTTCAGATGACACGTATATGTACGTTACACATGTGTTGGCTTGTGATATGTGTTGGCTCGTTTCGTGGAGAGCGAAAGATCAGTAAAGGATTTTTTTTTAAAAAAAGAGCGATATCGCATGATTTCACTAATGAAGCTTCCCTGTGTGTCTTAACAAAAAAAATTTCTTACAAAATTTTGCTTCATATGCATTTAGCTTGTTTATCTTATATTGATTACTTATGTAAATTTATGTTTTAATAGTTAATCCACATCGTTATCGCGGTGGCACGTGAATTTACATTCATTACCTGTGCCAAATCCCGTGCCAATTCGACTAGTAAACTGCTGCAAAAACTGAGCCATTTACGGTCCAATTGGCACAGGCACACGGTCCTACACGGTCCACTGAATATGAACCAACTCTGGCCATACCCGTACAAATCCGGACCTTGACTCGTGCCAAAATGACCCGTGCCTATCAGATTCCATCCTGTGCCTATACGGTACATTTTTCTTATAGGAAAAGTATCTATTATACTGTACTAATTTATTAATTAATTAAACACATTTATTTTTAGCTCAAAATTTTAGTACTGTATATCGATGATTGTTGCTACATAGTATAACGAATTATTTTTTTTATTTAATTTTTATTTGTAAATATTCTTAAAATCATGTATACAAATAAGGAGATTTAAAGGAGGCTTGGTGGTTTAGATGTTGGGAAAACAGATACAATGTAAATGTGGTAGATACAGCGTAAACGCGGTAGATGCAGCGCATATGCTGTAATGAATTAAAATGTATATAAATCCTTCAAATTCAATAAAGCTCGATATAAGTTCCATGTCTCATTCTAAATTATAATACATAATAATAAAATGATAGGCTAATCTTTTGAATTTGACTTGTAACCTTAATATGAATCGGTCTTTGAATTTACGTGGCTTAGGGTGTTCCCAAGAACCATCTTAAATGCAATTTCTCTAGAGATCCGACTTAATTTTAAATATTCTTATAATGAAAAATACATTATTGATATTTGCTCAAGCAGCATCCTTGCTGTGAGTTGCACCAGAGTAACTGAAAAAAAAATGTATTGATAAATAAAAGTAGTTATTATTATCATTTTAATTAAATTCTATAAATCGTTAGAAGATAAGGCTATCGGTGAAATTTACCTGAAGATGAAACTGTTGGTGAAGTTTAACTAAAGATGAAGCCGTTGATAGAAGGTTACCTGAAATGTTTCTAAATTTTGTCTAAGAAAAAAAGGAATAAGCCTTCTATTTTGATGATTACCAATAAAGGCGTAGATAATTAGATAATTACATGAATATTAAATTTCATAAATTGCAAAACATAAAATTATTTTTATTTTGCTATTCTTTTTTGTCGAAATGATCCAAACCGAAACAAACTCTCTAGAATAGGACCATTATTCAAAAAACATTAGCTGATAAAATTTATTGAAATGTCACCACAAATCTCTTGAACAATATCATGCTAACATGAAGCTGCAACTTAACAAGCACAATAAATTTAGCAACAAATAGAATGTTGTTGATTTAGTGCATAACGAGGTATTGACAAGACGCATAATGACTGAAAAATACTCTTATGCAAAATTCTTGAAGAATCAAAAAATAATACATATAAACTTGGAAATAAATTAGGTGTTATTGAATCTATATATAATGCTAATGAGCTCCTTTATTAGGTTCTGCCAAGCTTTCCGAATTGGATAATATTCCTTCAATACTTACGGGCATTTAAGAGGCATCGATTATACAATGTTCACAGATATGGAAAATTAAATGCATTTGAAAAAATTTTTGTGACAAATCCTCGTAAATATAAAAAATGAAATCGCCATACATCATCCTAATAATCATAATTGTAAAAATAATACTGATATGCAATGCTTTTCTTGATGCATTTTCATTATGAATAAATATTATCTTGAACTCCAAAACAACATGTTTGATAAAATAATTAGAATCCACTTAAATTTATCATAAGTTGAATTAGAATTCTTTATCAACTAGGCGCATTTTAAAATTTTATTATGACCTACATTGTTTAGAATCAGTTATAGTGGGATACTGAATCCACAATTACTTATATTCCAACGCATCTTAAATCGTTTAATAAGTCTACTAAGCCGGCTAAATCGATTTTTGTTGACTTGGTGATCGACTGCTAACATGAACTGCTAGTTAAAATATTTTGACAAATTTAAAATTATGGCATATTGACAAAAAATTATACTACGACTATTATGGTCCGTACATAAATTCACAGTACGTAATGCACGCACGACGTACGTACGTACGTACTTTACGCCCGTCAAACGTTATACGAAAAATGATCGATTTTGGAAGTTTGCAGTGATGTAACCTATTTCATCCTAACGATAACACTTCTTTATTCAGCGCTCTTTTGTTCAAATGTTCACTTTTACATACAATATAATAGATAATTAAGTTATTTGAAATGGCTATAAAATTTTTTGAAAAATTATCAAATAATTATCATGAGCTTCTTGACGATAATGAAAATTTTAATGTAGTCATTAACGTTGGTGAATCTACAAATGCTAAAAATATTTCAAGCACATTAGCAATTTTAAGATACAGATCTTTATACTTTCATAATGAATTGGAAAATATCAGTAAAGATGAGAATAATATTAAAACACTTAATTTAATAAATCTTTCAATCCAACAATTTGAGATTATAATCAAGTTAAGTTGTTTTATTTGATTTATAACTATATTATGCTGCGAAAAAAATCTAAATGTATTTAAATTTTATATAGATATATTTATGGAGGAGTAATCTTACTTTAAAATCATATACTTCATTCATTTTTGTGCTTATGCTCATCGCTTTCGAATTTCTTTTTGAAGAATTAGCTAAATATCTTGAAACTTTTTTAAATAAGCGGTAGCTCATTGGCTTCGTTTAAATTTTACTCGTATTTATCAAAAATATTTTCAGAATAATAAGCTTCAAAATTTACAAAAATGACATTGTGGTAAAGTATCCTGGTAAAGTTTTTAGATCGGAAGATTTTTCATTGCTTCAAGAAAATGCGTTGGTCTCACTCATTAGTCGAGATGATTTACAAATGGAAGAAGTAAAAATTTGGAACTATATTATTGAATGGAGAATTGCTCAAAATCTTGACCTACCACTCAATCTTGAAAACTGGTCCAATGAAAATTTTCTGACATTGAAGACCACGTTACAAAATTGTTTGCCTCATATTCGTTATTTTCAGATGTCCAGAGACGACATTTCTAATAGTGTTCAACCATATAAACAAATTCTCGAAGAAATTTTTTGGAAAGTTATAATAAAAAAGTTTATGACCAATCAACCAATATCTTCAAAATTCTTCCACCTCGTATAATATTAATATCAAAATTACCAAGTAGAAATACTGAACCATTTAGTCATCAACGGATCACATACAGTAGAAATTGCTTCATGGATTGATCAAAAAGCCAATAAATATTTTAGTAACAGATATTCCATATGGGTTTAAATTACTTCTTCGCGGAACTAAAGATGGCTTTACTCCTGATTCACTTTGGAAATTATGTGAAAAACTAACACATCTTGTTGTAGTTATGAAGGTTAAAGGAGCTGACGAAATTCTTGGTGGTTATAATCCTATCGGTTGGGATAAACCGGTTGAAGAAGATTTCTATAAGCAGTGCAATGATAGCTTTATTTTTTCATTGAAAAATTGTACTATTCAAAATTCTATTTTAAGTAGTATAAAAAAACCAAAAGCTGCGATTGATTGTGATATTACATTTGGCCCAAGATTTGGTCATGGTGATTTATCTATGAAGGATGATTTTGATCAACGCAATAATTGTTGGAATCGTCAATATTCATGCGAAGAACGAATTAGAAATGAATCTGCGTTTGATAATGATGGATGTTCATGCCCTAAATGTTTTTTAGCTAATAATAATTTATGATGCGCGATTTTGATCCGTTAGAATCTATTATCAAAAAAAAAAAAACCAAATTAAAAATTTCATTGAAACAGTCTTATGAAGACTGATTTGAAAAAAAAACCGATTAAAACACTTCTAAGAAATATGAAAATTTTATTGAAAACTACGTGTATTTTGCTTATATGTTTAAAATGCAATATAACATTGATAAAATTAAAGCAATCAAATATATCTTTTGCAACTTTATTTTAATTGGTTCATTATTTATATATATAATACTGTATATATATATTTGCAATGCTAAATAAATTATTGTAATGTTTTTTTGAAAATTTTCTCGGTTGATAAATAAATTAACTAATATTTTCAGTTTCAGCACAACAGACGTCGACGTTCTAAAAAAGATTTAAAAAAAATAAAAAGAAAGTTAAAAAACTTTTTAACCTATTATCGTTACAAATATCATCAAAAAATAAAAAGCTAGCATTTTACTAGTTAGTTGTCAAAACTTCAACTTCCAATTGTTATTAACATTCAAAAATTTGATCCAAAATATTGTTTTACTAACTTTCGTCTTATGAATACTTAGCCTGGTCTCTTTCCTTTAACTAATTTTGCAAACACTTCTCTGCTACTCAATTTCATACTGACTCTTTAAATGAAATAATATTAAAATATAGTCAAAAAGGAGAAAAAATTATTTTTTTACAGTAATATAAGTATTATAATAAACGTTGGATTTGCCTAAAATTTTTCTAATCGTTTAACTGCTTAATAATGTTAATCGTTTAATTAAGCAAGAATTCAAATAATTATATCACATAAGACATGAAACATTTTCTACGCAGTTAAACTGTTCCAATCTTTAGAAAGTCATTTCATCTATAATGTAATAAGCAGATTAGAAATTAATCAACTTGGTCAACTTTTAATAAAACACAATCGATCGCATTTTATATTTATTTATCATTAATATTTACTAAGTAGATTCGAATTTTAAGTGAATTTTGAACTTTAGAAAGCTAAGTTTACTATGCCGATTTGTAATTATTTAAGCAAATTTAGAATTATGACTGTTGATCGCGGCTAAATTTACAGTCACAATTTCGAAAGTTACATACAAGTATTTATTACGCTGTTAAACGTTATACAAATAATCAATTTTGGAAATTTGAAGTAATGTAACCTACTTTAAATTCCTGCTGTTTCTTTATTCGGTGAACTTCTTTTAAATGTTCAACACTTACATACGACTTCATTGAAAATTAAGACTTCACATATATTTAAGATGGTAATAAAATTTTTTGAAAAACTTTCAAACAATTATCTTGAACTACTTGATGACAAAGAAGATTTTAATATTGTAATTAATGTTGGTGAATCTCCAAATGCTAAAATATTTCAAGCACATTCGGCAATTTTAAAATATAGATCTTTATACTTTCGTAATGAATTGATAAATATCAGAAAAGATGAGAACAATATTAAAACGCTTAATTTAAAAAACCTTACAATCCAACAATTTGAAATTATAATCAAGTAAGCTATTTATATTAGATTGTTAATTTATATCAAGTAGGAAGAAGAAATTTAAATATATTTAAATTTATATAGATATATTTATGGAGGAATAGTCTTACTTGAAAATCATAATGCATCATTTATTTTTGAGCTTATGCTTATTGCTTGCGAATTTCTTTTTGATGAACTAGCTAAATACCTTGAAACTCATTTAATAGAAACGAAAGCTCATTGGCTTCGTTTAAATTTTACTCGGATTTATCAAAAAATTTTTCAGAATAATGAGCTTCAAAAATTGCAAAAATGGTGCAATGATATTGTGGCAAAGTACCCTGATAAGATTTTTGAAACGGAAAACTTTTCTTCGCTTCAAGAAAATGCATTAATATCACTTATTAGCCGAGATGATTTACAAATGGAAGAAATCAAAATTTGGAATCTTGTTATCGAATGGGGAATTTCTAAAAATCCTGGTTTAGCATCCAATCCTAACAGCTGGTCCAATGAGAATTTTCTATCTTTAAAGACTACTTTACAAAATATTTTACCTCATATTCGTTATTTTCAAATGTCTAATGATGACATTAACAATAATGTACAACCATACCAACAAATTCTAGAGAAAGATCTCTGGGATGATATAACAAAAAAGCTTATGTCAGCTGATCGACAATTATCATCAAAAATTCTTCCACCTCGTGTAATTTTAGCACCATTATTACCCATTAGAAATACAGAACCAGTTATCAATGGAGCACATGCAGCAGAAATTGCTTCATGGATTGATAAAAAAGCCGATACATATTCAGTAACAGATAATCCATACGAGTTTAAATTACTTCTTCGAGGAACTAGAGATGGTTTTACCAAAGATTCATTTTGGAGATTATGTGATAAGCAAACACATCTTGTTGTAGTTATTAAGGTTAAAGGCACTGACGAAATTCTAGGTGGATATAATCCTATCGGTTGGGATAAACCAACTGAAGATATAATCTATAAGAATTGCAATGAAAGTTTTATTTTTTCATTGAAAAATGGCGCCATTCAAAATTCTATTTTAAGTCGTGTAAAAAAACCAGAAAGTGCAATTGGTTGTAATAAGAATTATGGCCCAATGTTTGGTATTGGTGATTTATCTATGAAGAATGATATTAGTTGTTGGCATAGTCGTTATGCATACGTAAAACGAATTAGAAGTGAATCTACATTTAAAAGTAGATATTCGGATTTTTCAGTGGAAGAGTATGAAATATTCCAGATTAGTAAAAGGCCCTAAAAGTTTTTTTAGCTAATTAATTTATTGAATCATCAGTTTTCAATATTGTGAATAATAATCTATTAATTATAGCTTATTGTTTGTCTTATTCTCATTGTTTTATTATAAATTTAAATATGATATTGTTAGCATTATTCCCATAATCAACTTTTATCTTAAAAGTGTAAATATTAATAATAATTTTACAAGCTTTATCTGTAATAAATTTTTTCTGTTCAGTTGCGATTTGTTTTATTTAAATTTTATATATTTTGCAAAGGTTAAAGATTTAATCTATTTATGATAATTGAAATTTTATTTCTAATAATAAAATTGATTAATTGATCTTTATATACTATAAGATCAGTTGTTTCCGAAACACAAGTCATTATGATTTTACCACAAAATAAATATCAGATGTAGCCATTCTTTAGAAATATACAAACTCCTTAAAAATCATAGACCTTTAACTATTTAAAGCAATTATTTTATAGGCAATTTAAACCCTTAGATTTTTACTTCATATTATTTTCATTAAAGGCATTGATATGATAAACCGAATATATTATTGTATTCTCCGTGTTCAAAAATCGGCGTTTACAAATCCTTCATATAATATATAACATTTCCTGAATCACAAGGGATTTGAAATATCAAATAGTGATAAAAATATCAGCATCACAGTTTAAATCATTTATGAATATCTAAACTACACCTCTTAACAAATAAATACTTCGACTAATAGGCCGTCAAAATTAAGATTTCTTGGTGGCTAAGCCGATTAAGGGTGTCCTCAAGCACCTCACTCAATGGATCAGAAGTAAATTTTTAATTAGTTGTAAATCGAATAAATGAATCAAGTGAGTTACCATTGCGATGAACAAATCAGTGAGTACAAACCACCTTTGTTTCATCAATGATAAAGGTTGCTCAAGCATTACTTAAAGTAATGCATGAGTGATCTTTATCAATGACAAATTTTTGTCGAAAAAATCTAACTGATTTGTTCATCGCAATGGTACCCACGTGATTCATTTATACTAAATAAAATTTTACTTCCGACCCATTGAATGAGGTGCTTGAGGACACGCTTAGCCAATAAGCGTTAACTCTGTAAAAAAAAACGGCGTTCTATGCCTCCAGACTTTTTTCAGTGAAATGGCAATTCACTTGATCACGTTTTTAACCTCCGACTATTTAAAATTTTATTCCCGATCAATTGATTTAGGCGATTAAGAACATCCTACGAGTGTTCTCAAGCACATAGATTAATAGGGATGCTCAATTTTTGATTAATGGAAAATAAATTATTCTGTCAAAGGAATACATTATCGTAACGAAAAAAAAGATGGCCAAAGACCACCTTTTTTTATCATAGAGTTGTGCTGATTGGCTAAAATTTAATATCCACATCTCGCAACAAGAATCTTTGGCAAAATTATTGTAAGGATTACTTCAATTAATTGTAGTACTTGTGTACGATCTCTATAACTAGTCAATCACATTGAGAGAGATGCTTGAGAACACCCTAAATCTGTTAAAAAACGGTTTAATAAATGACTGATTAAAATCTACTATTTAAAATGTAAACGCTTCCAAGAAATATGAAGATTTATTGAAAACTACTTTGATAAAATTAAAGCGGTCAAATATATCTTTTGCAACTTTATTTTATTTTAATTTATTTTGGTTTGCTATTTATTTGATTATATATATATTTATACATATATTTTTGCAATATTTCAATAAATTATTATGTTTTTTTTTTAAAAAAATTTTCTCGGTTGATAAATAAAATTAACTAATGTTTTCAGTTCAACGTAACAGATATTGATGTTATAAAGCAAGTTTTAAACAAAATAAAAAAAAAAGGTTAAAAGCTTTAAACCATTTGTTTGCCACTCATATGGTTGCTTAGTGATTAAATAATTGAAATGGTTCCGATATTCACAAACAGCGCAGCGCTTGAGCATTTTTTATCCTACTATCTTTACAAATGTCACAAACAATAAAAAGTTAGCACTCCACTACTTATTTTCAAAACTTCAGCTTCCAATTGTTATTAACATTCAAAAATTGGATCTAAAATATTGATTTACTAACTTTCTCCTTATGAATATTTAGTCTGGTCTCTTTCCTTTAAACACTTCTCTGCTACTCAATTATGTACTGATTATTTAAACGAAACAATATTAAAATATAGTCAAGGAGCAAAAATTATTTTTTATAGTAATATAAATATTATAAATATACATATAAAAATTGGATCTGCCTAAAATTTTTCTTATCGTTTAACTGCTTAATAATGATAACTGTTTAATTAAGCAAGCATTCAAATAATTATGTCCCATGAGATTATGGAGCATTTTCTACGCGGTTAAACTGATCCAATCTTTAGAAAGTCATTTGATCATGCTCATATATAATGTAATAAGCAGATTAGAAAATTAGTCAACTTGGTCAACTTTTAATAAAACAGAATCGATCGCATTCTATATTCATTTATCATTAAGATTTACGTTATAGAAACTAAGTAGTTTCGAATTTCAGAATCTACTTAAGTGGATTTTGAATTTTAGAAAGCTTAAGCCATTTACTAAGTTTAATATGCCGATTTGTGTTAAGTTAAATATTTAGCCAAATTTAGAATTATGACATGTTGATCGCGGCTAAATTAACAGTTGTTGGGATCTGAATAGGGACCCGAGCAAAAACCACGGCTCGTTATTATTTTAATTTCTATTTTTATTCAGTTTAATTTATATAAATATCCATTTTTATACATATGTGGGGCTTGTGGGAAAGAGAGTATGTGGTTTATTACCTAATTAGGAATTTACTAAGCAAATCATAACGTATACGTTACAGGCTAAGTAACAGTTTTACTGAGAGAAATTAAAACGTATACACGATAACATATAGAACGTATACGTGATGATAGTAAAACGTATATCAGATGGTAATGGAACGTATACGTTATACGGCTTGGGAATAAAAGAAAATAGCGAAACTATTCTCTAGAATAATGTATAAATATAGGCCTTCTTGGCCTTCCCAAAAACGATAGTTCTCGATTAGTTAATAAATAGAATTCCTAAAACCCCTAATCTCTCGAATTGTATTCCGTATACCTTAAAGAAATTAATAAAGAATTTCTTTCGCTTATTAATAATCGATTTCTCGTGACGTTTATAAAGTATTGTACGAAGAATACGCTGGGTATCTTAATTAACATAAAGGAATTTGGCATTGAGGCCGAATAGACCTTTCTCTGAGTAATTAAGATCTGTATTCTTGTTAAATTATCATTGGTTGATAACGACGAATAGAGGAAATTACGTGTACGAAGGTATTAAAGGATATATAACGATTAGTATCGATTTACTATATTTGGAAGTGACTATCGGTTAAGTCACATTATTATTCGTTTAAGGAATTGTATTACATTGAATTTGTGTCGATTATAATCATCCCGTCACTTAATTATATCAATCATTCCGATCCCTCCCTATAATATCACCCCCTCGATTAATCATCTCGATAATTATATCGTCCCCACTCCCTATTAACATTCTCGATAATTAATTATATAAATTCCCCGTTATAAATTAACTTAACTCTTTACCTTATCATAACCGCTCTCCCAACGTTCCCTATAAATTACTAAATTATATCGATCACCTTGTTAACTATTGGAGCTAAACTCTGCATCACGTTCGCTCTCCCAATCTACAATAGTAACACAGTACATAAGTTACATACACGTATATTACGTATATATTACGCTGTTAAACGTTATACGGAATAATCAATTTTGGAAATTTAATGTAACTTACTTTAAATTCCTGCTGTTTCTTTATTCAATGCACTTCTGCAATTCTTTTAAATGTCAGTACTTACATACGACTTCATCGAAAATTAAGACTTCAATATATTTAAGATGGTAATAAAATTCTATGAAAAACTTTCAAATAATTATCTTGAACTACTTGATGACAAAGAAGATTTTGATATTATTATTAATGTTGGTGAATCTCCAAATTCCAAAATATTTCAAGCACATTCGGCAATTTTAAAATATTGATCTTTATACTTTCATAATGAATTGACAAATATCAGAAAAGATGAGAACAATATTAAAACACTTAATTTAAATAATCTTACAATCCAACAATTTGAAATTATAATCAAGTAAGCTATTTATATTAGATTTTTAATTTATATCAAGTAGCAAGAAGAAATCTAAATATATTTAAATTTATATAGATATATTTATGGAGGAGTAGTCTTACTTGAAAATCATAATGCATCATTTATTTTTGAGCTTATGCTTATTGCTTGCGAATTTCTTTTTGATGAACTAGCTAAATACCTTGAAACTCATTTAATAGAAACGAAAGCTCATTGGCTTCGTTTAAATTTTACTCGAATTTATCAAAAAATTTTTCAGAATAATGAGCTTCAAAAATTGCAAAAATGGTGCAATGATATTGTGGCAAAGTACCCTGATAAGATTTTTGAAACGGAAAACTTTTCTTCGCTTCAAGAAAATGCATTAATATCACTTATTAGCCGAGATGATTTACAAATGGAAGAAATCAAAATTTGGAATCTTGTTATCGAATGGGGAATTTCTAAAAATCCTGGTTTAGCATCCAATCCTAACAGCTGGTCCAATGAGAATTTTCTATCTTTAAAGACTACTTTACAAAATATTTTACCTCATATTCGTTATTTTCAGATGTCTAATGATGACATTAACAATAATGTACAACCATACCAACAAATTCTAGAGAAAGATCTCTGGGATGATATAACAAAAAAGCTTATGTCAGCTGATCGACAAGTATCATCAAAAATTCTTCCACCTCGTGTAATTTTAGCACCATTATTACCCATTAGAAATACAGAACCGGTTATCAATGGAGTACATGCAGCAGAAATTGCTTCATGGGTTGATAAAAAAGCCGATACATATTCAGTAACAGATAATCCATACGAGTTTAAATTACTTCTTCGAGGAACTAGAGATGGTTTTACCAAAGATTCGTTTTGGAGATTATGTGATAAGCAAACACATCTTGTTGTAGTTATGAAGGTTAAAGGCACTGACGAAATTCTTGGCGGATATAATCCTATCGGTTGGGATAAACCAATTGGATATAGATTCCGTAAGAATTGCAATGCTAGCTTTATTTTTTCATTGAAAAATGGCGCCATTCAAAATTCTATTTTAAGAAAACCAGAAGATGCTATTGGTTGTGATAAGAATTATGGTCCGATATTTGGTATTGGTGATTTATCTATGAAGGATAATTTTGATCAACGCATTGATTGTTGGAATAGTCAATATTCATACGAAAAACGAATTAGAAGTGATAACGGATATTCATCTTTTTCAGTAGAAGAGTATGAAATATACCAGATTAGTAAAAAACCCTAAAAGTTTTTTGCCTAATTAATTTATTGAATAATTAGCTTTCAATGTTTTCAATATCTGATATTGCGAATAATACTATTAATTATGGTTTATTGTTTGTCTTATTCTCATTAAATTTAAATATAATATCGTTTGCATTATCCCATAATCAACTTTTATCTTAAAAGTGTAAATATTAATAATAATATTTTACATTTTACAAGCTTTATTTGTGATAAATTTTTCTGTTCAGTTGCTATTTGTTTTATTTAAATGTTTATATATTTTGAAAGTTTAAAGATCTAATCTATTTATCTGTTATGACAATTGAAATTTTATTTCTAATCATAAACTTAATTAATTGATCTTTATATACTATAAGATCAAATACAAGTCATTATATGATTTTACCACAAAAAAATATCAGATGTAGCTATTCTTTAGAAATATACAAACTCCTTAAAAATCATAGACCTTTAATTATTTAAAGTAATTATTTTATGGGCAATTTAAGTCCTTAGATTTTTACTTTATATTATTTTCATTAAAGGTATTTGATATGATAAACCGAATATATTATTGTATTCTCCGCGTTCAAAAATTGGCGTTTACAAATCCTTCATATAATATATAACATCTTCTGAATCACAATGATTTGAAATATCAAATAGTGATAAAAATATCAGCATCACAATTTAAATCATGCATGAATATCTAAACTACACCTCTTAACAAATAAATACTTCGACTAATAGGTCGTTAAAATTAAGATTTCTTAGTGGCTAAGCCGATTAAGGGTGTTCTCAAGCGCCTCACTCAATGGATCGAAAGTAAATTTTTAATTAGTCGTAAATCGAATAAATGAATCAAGTGAGTTACCATTGAGATGAACAAATCAGTGAGATACAACCCACCTGTTTTTCATCATTGATAAAGGGCGCTCAAGCATTACTTAAAGTGATGCATGAGAGATCTTTATCAATGACAAATTTTTGGCGAAAAAAGTTGGCTTGTATTTAACTGATTTGTTCATCGCAATGGTAACTCACTCGATTCATTTATTCTAATTAAAAATTTACTTCGGATCCATTGAGTGAGGTGCACCCTTAGCCAATTAGCGTTAACTCTGTGAAAAAAAACGGCGATCCAGACTTTTTTCAGTGAGATGGCAATCATTTGATCAGGTTTTTAACCCCCTACTATTTAAAATTTTATTCCTGATCAATTGATTTAGGCGACTAAGAACATCTTCAACCCCCCTACTATTTAAAATTTTATTCCTGATCAATTGATTTAGGCGACTAAGAACATCCTAAGGGTGTTCTCAACACATAAATTAATAGGAGTGCTCAACCTCTGATTAATGGAAATTAAATTATTCTGTCAAAGGAATATATTATCGTAACCACCTTTTTTTTATCATAGAGTTGTGCAGATTGGCTAAAATTTAATATCCGCATCTCGCAACAAGAATTTTTGGCAAAATTATCGTAAGGATACTTCAATTTATCGTAGCACTTGTGTACGATCTCTATAACTAATCAATCACATTGATAGTGATGCTTGAGAGCACCCTAAATCTGTCAAAAAATGGGTTAATAAATTATGACGCGCAACTTTGATTTAATTGAATGATTAGATCGCACTTTTAAAATGTAAACGTTTCCAAGAAATATGAAAGTTTCATTGAAAACTACTTTGATAAAATTAAAACGATCAAATATATCCTTTGCAACTTTATTTTATTTTAATTTATTTTAATTTGGTATTTTTGTTTATATATTTATATATATTTATATATATATTTTTTCAATATTTTAATAAATTATTTATTAATTTTTTTTTAAAAAAATGTTCTCGGTTGATAAATAAAATTAACTAATATTTTCAGTTCAGCAAACAAATTTTAACAAAATAAAAAAAAAAGGTTAAAAAACTCTAAACCATTTTTTTTTACCATTCATATGGTTGCTTATTGATTGATTAATTGAAATATTCACAAACAGCGGTTGAGCATTTTTATCCTACTATCGTTACAAATGTCACCAAAAATATAAAAAGTCAGCACTCCACTACTTATTTGTCTAAACTTTAGCATCTAATTGTTATTAATTCAAAATTGGATCTAAAATATTGATGAGTAACTTTCGTCTTATGAATTTTTAGCCTGGTCCCTTTCCTTTAAAAATTTTACAAACACTTCTCTGCTATACAATTTAATACTGATTCTTTAAACGAAATAATATTAAAATATAGTCAAGGAGTAAACAATTATTTTTTAAAGTAATATAAATATTATAAATATTTAAGCACTAAATTTGTAATTGTCTTTGGTGCAAATGAATTCTACGATTATAAATAATGATTGGTGCCGTAATTTCAAAATGAATTTGTCGTAATGTAATAATTATTTATTACAAAAGTCGTAATTGTAATAATAATAATTAAGACATGTCGTAATTATTACTACATGTAGTAATAATTATTACATGTCGTAATAATTACGACATGTCGTAATTATTACTACGTGTCGTAATAATACGACATGTAATAATTATTAGACTATAACTAGCCAATCACCATTCGCAAAGGTCAAGTGATGCTGCATCTATTATAGCGGATCTATGGACAGTTCTTTAACTTTAACCTAAATCCACCTACTATAACCCTAACCCCAATACTAATTCTGGCCACAAAACTGTCCCCAAGAACTGTCCGTTGCTTCTGCGTAATGTCGTTAGCCGAAATTGTTTTATGCTTGTAGAAATATTTCGGCATTTGATATTTAGGCTGCCGAAATGTCTAAATATTATCGAAATCCTAAATTATGCCGAAATGTCTAAATAATGTCGAAATGCCTAAATAATGTCGAAATGTTTAAATTAAGAAATAGTATGAAAAAACATATAGTAATAGGTTTGCTATCCAAACAAGCTCTAGCGTTCATACTTTAACATCAATACCTCTAGTCTAGGAATAAAGTCTAGGACTAATTATTTGAACCCATACCAATCAACTCACGTATAAACTACTGACCTCTCGGTTCTAAACCCCAAGGTCCTAAACTACATGAAAACACAAGCATAAGAAAGATGTCTAACATACGCCCGTATAGCTAAAGAGAATCGGGGGCGTCATCCTGCAGCATCTGATTCAGGTCCCTGCACTGCCATTGCAGCAGCGCGAATCGATTCTAAAAATCAAAATCGATGATCGAAACCTCAAAATCGTTTTAGAATCGATGATCGAATTCTAAATCTTCATAATTATTTCTTATATTGAGTGCCTGATTAGATTCTATTTTTTATTATTTAAATTAATACTGTAAGTTATTAGGTTTTACAAATAATATGAAGCAATGTACAAAGTTTTTTGGTTGTTTTAAAGCTGTACCAGAGCTTATTGCGCTTTGCAAAAATGTGTGATCTCTGCAGATCATGAACGAGAAATCAGCCGATTTTTCAATTCTTGAAGAATTTTAATGATTTTGGATAAAACAAGACGTTTTTGATGAAAATGATGATCAATAGGGAATTAAAATTTTCCACCATCATCACCGTGTAAATCACAGGGTCACACTTTTGCAAAGCGCTATAATTAAATAGAATCTTACATTTAGTCATATAGTATTATATTTAGTCAACTATTTAAACATTTAGTCACATAGTATTTATTTAGTCAACTATTTAGACATTTAGGCAAATTTAGACTTTTGACATTTCGAAAAAAAATAATGCCATGTCGAAATATATTTAGACACTAATTGCCTAAATAGTTGACTAAATTAAGTATTTCGATTAACAACATTACTTCTGCGCACCGCATAAAATTCCGCAGACACGTGATGATATTCGCTAAAATCCTATTGGCCAAAAAAACTCATTGCATTTTTCGATTAAAAAGTTAACTTTCGATAGAACTTTGATATTAGGGTAAAGGTGAGCGTTCGGACGATGTTAACAAGAGCTTATATAACAAAATTTTGCAAGAAATTTTTTGCTAAGACGCGGGTGGTTAGTAAGCCAAATTTTGCGTTATAAACTATTTTTCGTTTTCACGTTACACTTGATCCTGTGCCATGATTGGTCCAAAATCACGTGTCTGCGGAATTTTTCATGCGGTTCCTATGTATAATTGAACCGACCCCTATGTAGTAATTATAATTACGACTGCAATTAAGGTTTTAAAAAGTCGGTCTAAAAATATATGTTGTAACCATAATTGTTGTAATTACCTATTTACGGCTTATAAATATTATATATATAAAAATTGATCCGCCAAAATTTTTTTTATCGTTTAACTGCTTACTGTAATAATGTTAACCGTTTAATTTAGCCGGCATTAAAATAATTATGGCCCATGAGAAAATGAAACATGAAAATTATTTTATCAATTTACAGTAAATTAAAAAAAAATCTGACTGCCAACACATATTTTCAGATCCCATGTAAAATATTAAGATCATGATTAAATTACTATAATGATAATATTACGTTTAATATTAATGACATTAATTATAAAATAATTATAGTGCGGGACGCCTAAAGGCGTAAGTCACGTGACCTGCCCCATTTTAGCTTTGAATTTTAAACCCGCCTTAAATCGCACAAAAAACCTATTTTTACAAAACCCAGATCACGTGACACAAATGTCAAGATAAAATTCAGAACCGGTTTCGATTAAACCCGGTTTTACTATAGATAAAACCGATTCCAAACCCGATTACAAAAAAAAAGTGCCGCAACTCTAATTTTTGATCATCGTGATGTAATTAATTAAATTATCATTATTACTTATTTATCGTTATTATTTATCTTTATTAATTTTATTTTTTAAATTTTAATTTATTTAATTTTATTTAATTTTTTTTTTCTTTTTTAATTGCGCATTAAATTTTATTACTTATTTAAATTTATCAAACAATATTAATTTTCATAACAATGCCCAATTTCTCTTATTCCTTTAACATATCCCATCTCCGCCAAAAGCTTTCTTCGTGTTCTTTTCAACTCCAATTCCATTACCATAACATACATCGAGTGCAAATATATATCCCGTTTTTGCTGCTTTTTGACAATACATGTGTGTATTATGCATATTCGTTTCGACTCCGATTCATCACTCTCTCTTCCTGCATAAACGAACCTAATCGTTTTGAGGAATTCTCCTATGGGACTTGAACTTTTTACATGCATACTCTGCTAACGTACCCGTCAATCCCTTACGATATAACTCCATATATCTCCATGATTTTTGAGCATACTTCCTGATTGTAACGACATCTACTGAATCAAGTGCCCGTGGAACAGTTTCTTGCAAGCCGGTCCATGTGTAATCGCAATGATCTCTTGCATACTTCTTGGCCGCCCCCCAATACCTTTCAATAAAGTTAAGTTCACAGTGGAACTTCGGATAAAAAATGCAGATATGGCTGGCACCTTCGATTAGTTCCACAATAGCAGATTTTTGAGCAACGAAATCCGGTTGAGAAGCCATAATTTTTCTCAAGCAGCAATCTGTTTGACCCGAATCCTCCTTTTTTTTACACTTTAAACAATCAAAATTTATCCTGTCTTTCCAAAATCCCCTTTCTTCCAACACTTTCTTTATTCCTTTTGGTTTTCCTCTCAAATCAGGGTCAGGATAATTCTCTTCAAATACCATTTCCTGCACCCTTTGTTGGCCATTGAAATCAGTAAAGGTTGTTGATCGCATTATGTTTTGTTTCCCACCAGAACCTTTGTTCATTCGTCGCGCTATAAGGGCATCATTTGCAAACGCTCCGTGATTCGTACTGTTATCAAAGGCGAAGACAGCTGTTGCGCCGGGGTATTTTGTTTCAAAAATGGAGATCGCTTTTTCCTTAATTTGTTCTAATAAATGTTCAACTGTCCAGAAATTTTCCTCATTCTTACCGGGTGTAAGATAGCAATGCGCTTCTGCAAGAACATTTGGATGGCTTTGTTTTTCCTCTTCACTTAGTTGCAATCGACCGCATAACTCAGAAATAAATTCGCTTACCATGATTGATTTTCCGTTTCCTTTTTTACGTAATTGCATCCACCCATTGTACACCCAGATCCCTCTTTTTTCCATCATTTGAGTAGAAGATACACTTATCATGAGTGACAAGAATCAACTCTCGCTCACCAACTCGTCGTAATGGCGGAATCGGTTCCATTTTTACTCCTTTATACATTGTCATTTGTTGTTCTAAAACCCTCATTTCTTCTAAAAACCTACTTCGGTATTCAACACGTCCCTTTGTTCATGTACGTCAAAGTATATACCCTTTTGGTATTTTTCAAACCGACATTCTAAGACATTTAACCATCGTTTAGCCGTTCTCGGGCTAATCGATTTTCTGGTCCCCCAGTATACTCGGGCAAAATAGCAGAATCAACATACTGCTTAAATTGAAATAGAGTAACACTATTTAGCCCTGATTCTTCCCTTATCCATTGTTTGCACTTCAATGCGATGTCTTCATCGTCTACCAATCATTTGTATTTTTGATATCGGCCACGAAAGGAGAGCGGAAACTTTTCATGCGTAAATAAAAATTACCAAGAAAGCGTATTCTTCTACATTTGTATGGGCGTGGATTGACATAAACTATACCCGCCGCAATTTCACTTGCTTTTAACTTTCCATGGCCCTCATATAGCCTTACAAAATATTCATAGACGGCTCATTTTTCATTATATTCAAAAGCAGTAAACGCTTTTTCATTTTTTAGGAGGTCTTCCCGAAGTTGGGCAATTACATCACCAAATTTATAACCTGCCTCCTCACCACTATCGCAATCTTCATTAACATTGCTATTCTCGCTTTCATTTTCACTTTCATTCAATTTTGCCAAAATTAAATATGCTGGGAATGTTGATACTAGGGATGCCGATGCTAGGGATGCTGATACTAGGGATGCTGATGCTGGGGATGCCGATATTGGAAATGCTGATACTGGGGATACCGATATTGGAAATGCTGATGCTGGGGATGCTGGTGTTGAATGTATTGATGATGCTAATGTTGAAGGTCCAAAAATACTGGTTATTCCGTGAGTTCCTTTAGCGGCACTGGTAAGCGTGCCGGAGGCACCAAATTTGCGATAATAGGTTGATTTTGGTATACCCTTTACTGTCCTTATTTCCGTTTTTTTGTTCCATGCAAGGGGTATGGTAAGTAAACATCTTCGCGTCATTTTCTCTTCATTAATGCCTTTATCTTCCTCGTGATCACTGTCTTCCTCAGAACTTTGTTCAAAATCCTTTTCTTCTAACCTATCTACTATTCCCCGTTTCTCCTGAGCTGCTTTCTTTCGTTGTTTGTTATATTCATAAAGTTTAGAAAATTTTTTTCTCTTGGGCATATTCAAGCTTCGTCCAATTTTTTTAAAGCGAGAAGTTTTTTTTTTTTTCTTATTTTTTTCTCCTTTTTTTTCTTTAAGAAGCGGTTTCGCTTCAAATGACCCTCAAGTTCTAATCGCACCGTAATCAATAACTAATTGTTCGTTCAAGGCGTTCTGCTTCGTTTCGTCATGCTAATTCGTCTCGCTTATTCGTTTCACTTATTCGTCTTGCTGATTCAATCCACTAACTTGTCTCGTTAATGTTAATTGCAACACTACTTTTTCTTTGTTCAGTTGTTCAGGTTTAATTATTCGAGTTGACACAACTGCATGAAAATTTTTTAAGCTTTATGGTTGATGCATGATTATCGATAATGCAGTAAATGTGGACCAATAAAATAAAAGTGGATCAAAAACGTGATCAGTTATTAGCCAATCAAATGTAAATTTGAAATTGATTGGATAATTTCCGATCACGTTATCTGTCCCATTTTCCATCAATCATATGAAAATACCACCTTATCAACCGGATATATCTTGATAACCGGTAATTGCAATTCTTAAAAAAGGCCGCCATTTTGTAGTAAACTGGTTTGGCTACAAAATAGCGGCTTTTTTTTTCTGGTACTGCATATGTATGATTTTCGATTATGTTTCAAAAATAATGACGCCTTTAGGTGTCCCGCACCGTACTACCTAAAATCTCGAAATAGCGCACATGGACGTAATTTCGAATCTTGGCCCGAATTAAGCTTAATTCAGGCCAAATTTTGTAATTTCACCCCTGCGCAGATTTTACGGTATGATATCATGATCTGCAACGTGCACGAGGTACGATCTGCGTTGATTTACGTTTTATGATTGGCTCACAAACACATATAAGTGAAGATCGCAAAAACAAATGACATCACAACTACGCAACTTATATTCTTAATAATACTGTAATATAAAACAAATTAATTATCTCCCACAACACTTCACCAAAATTTAAAGATAGTATCGACACATTTTCAACTAAAAGAATTTGTCTTTCTGACAACACTCCGGTTAAAATATGTCGTATAACGAATAAAAATACGCACTAAACCAGTAAACCCAAACGAATGGTTGTTTGATAGTCGAGCTGTTTCCAGAACTCACGCTGAGATTTTGAATGATAATGGAAAAGCGAATTTGAAGAATATCAGATTTTGCTATTGTGAATAACTTAGGACTTTGTCATTAAAAATCTTTGATTTGCTTTAGTTTTTCTTAAGATTTAAAGTATAGTAATGGCACGTTTGTTAATGGAAAACACATCAGTGTCTAAGACAAAGATCTTGTTGAGCTTAAAAAATTTTGATTTATTGGTAAAGTTTAATTACATGCATTTTATTGAGGATTAAGAATAGATAATGATTCAATATATTCAAGATTTTGATCTGTTATAGGAATTTGATATCGAACACGCGCATAAGTTGATGTTCAGAAACGGCTCAAATTACTTCATCTAGCAATGCGCGATCGAGAATGAGTGTGATCAAATAAGGCTTTTTAGTATAATTTGGTCTTTATATTAATGTGCCTTAAAAGAATAATTGTATAATTATAGGAATGATGTAAGAAACTTTTTATTTGTCATTATTATTCTATGTAAATTTTTACCCACAATTGGTGTATGCATTTTTATGTAGCAGTCTTCCTGTAAACGCCTCACTCCCCTATATGCATCCTTAGAGGTGAGTTTATAACCTTATGTCTAACATATAGTCTTATATGTGATTCGAAAGACTCATTTAAAAATTTTTTCATTTCGAATCACATAATACACGTGACGAGACCGCCGTTTAATCGAGTTGAATAACGTTCTGAATGATGTAGGAAATACATTAGCGAGTCGAAATAATAGGTATATCCAATCGTCGACGTTTAACGTCTTGCTAACTTGATAACACATACAAATTTTATCATCTTAAGGATTAATTAGATGAGAACATTTTAGTCCATCAGAATTTTATAGAGCGCAAACAAACCGCGATTTTGAAAAGGATGCGGTTGCAGAACTTAACAGAAAACTTGAACGTGAAATTTGTCTTCGTAACGAATACAAGGAAAAATCCCAAATGTAAGAAAAGAAAATTCAACAACTCGAAGAAAATTCAGATCAACTTGGCCAAAGGATCCAGAGTCGGATTTCTATACAAATAGAAGAATTAAAGGTACAAGTTCGGATCCTCAAAATTTGAAAACTTACGACTTTATTTTTTTTATTTTTTTACGTTTTTTTCGAATGAAAAATGATTTGATATTTGAAAGGCAAGTAGAAAATTTTTTTAAATATACAAGATTTAGATGGCTTCTTATCTTGTTATAAAAACGGAGTCACTGTAAGAGGTGCTCTATGCCTATTTTATAACAAGATAATTTATTTAATATCTAGAAAAAGCCAAATTCAGGATATTATTATTATATTAGTTAAATGCTAGTATGATAATTTATCCGACGTGAGCCACAGTCTATTAGATGATATAGTTGGTTTGGCGCATTCTGGCTGCCCTTGATGGCTTAAGGCTGGGTGCACATTCTAGATAATGAATTATTTATAAAAGGCATTAAATCTAAATTATTGTTTGTATTGATGTTCTGCTTGTTTAAAATCAATCTAATTTTTTTTTCTAATTATATAGAAGCCGAACCTGTATATCGTGCAAGGTAATTACTTATTACATAAAAAGTCAAATCATATAATGCGACGATTTTCTAATAATATATACTTGCAACTAATAACATATTTAATTGCCACATTATGTGATGTGACTTTTTATGTAATAAGTGATTACCTTGCGAATCTCTAATTGGGGTTTCCAAGTTGCTATTTGTTGAATGCAAATCTCATTTTTCATTGGTAAATTACTGACCGGGTGACTAATAATGTAGTCATAGAACAATTGCTTCGTAATTGTAATTTTTGTAATAATTATGTTTTATTAAACTTTTTTTTTAAATATTGCTTTCATTTTTTAATCTTATCGTTTGGCAATTTTCTTGAAATTAGACTCACTAGGTAAAACATTTTCTTTCTAATTACTCTTCGAATTCTTAATAAATACAACAATAAGTATTGCATGGTACAGTATTAAATTGGTTTTTTTCGAATATTCAAGTATCTATTATACTGTACTAATTTATTAATTAATTAAATACTTTATTTTTAGCTAATTCATATTTTTCGTCTAAAGCAGGGCAAAAAGTCAAATACGGTCGATCTTTTATATAGAACCGATGTTCACTATAATAAACTTTAAAGTTGATTATATATGATTGTACTTTGAAATTTCCTTAGTAGAAAGTTTGTGCACTCAATGAAGTATCTAAAAAAAGAAATAAAAAGTTATACATAATGATAAATATTTAAGCACATTTTTTACATTGTAACATTTGTATGCTTAATGAAGTACGAATAAAGAAATTTTTAGTTAAGCAACTAGTACGATAAATATTTAAGTACAATTTTTTATTTATTTTAAAAATTACATTTAATTCTATAAAATTTTACTTCCCTTTGTAATTGTAAAACCGGAAAGATATTTATAACGATAAGGCCACTCAAAGTAAAATTTTCGTTTTACATTGCCCGCCGACCCTAATTTTTCAAAAACCCCAAATTTTTTATTTTTTTAGTCCCAATTCTTTTTTTTTTTAACAAACCTCCGAAGAGGGCGCCATTTAGGTGTACTTTATTAATAATTTACTGACTGATGCATAATACAAAATTATATTATAATAAAAGTAGATCTATTGGGCTATTTACATCTATATTCCGGGCCAAGTCTTTCCTACCTGCCCTAAAATCTATCTGAAAAAGTTCAGATAAAGATACTTCGTTACCTTCTTTAAACTGTTATGTCCCTCCTTTTGTAAAGCTTTCAGAATCTTTAATTCCTTACTAATTCTCATCTGGATTATAGCAGGTAGTATCGATTCTGATATCCATTTCTGTCCCCATTTGACCTGGGCATACCAACACCAGATCTCATATAGACAGGTGATATGCAGCCATATAGCTGTTTTACGTTTGGCAGGCTCTTCAATATTCGTAGCAGAAAAAATTTCATCCCATCACTTCGGGGGTCCATCCTCATTTGATATTATCAGATGTTTGTATGCTTCGGACCATATCATTTTACTAATTTTACACTCCAAGGCAAAGTATAACGGGGTTTGTATTTCTCCAGGGCATGCAGGACATTCCCCATTTTCTTCCTGATTGATATGTACTAGTCGATACCCTAAAGGAAGTGCCCTAAGTTTTAGCCTCCAGACCACATCCTTCTTTCTATTAATAGTCCATTTTTCTTTAATCCAGCCTACATGATCTGTTTGGCTAGCAGAAACATAGACTTTAAAACGTAGGTATTCCGTAGCTTCCCAATTCTTTTAAACAAGCATAATTATGTTTATTTAATGATTAATGAATATAGTTCAAAAAAATCGGTATTTGATCATCATAAATTAGTAGGCAAATAAAGGGGGAATTTCAATAAATGCAGCTTTATCTTCCAATCCTATAAAAACCAAATTCTGGCCTGATAGATGGAAGCCTTTTATCAAGCCTGGAAGAAGGTAGAAGGATCAATTGGTGAAAACAAAGAACCATGGCCTTGGGTTCCTGAATCTATATTATTAGCAAATGAACTAAGCAATACATATTCTGTTAAAAAGATAGTCCAATTTTTTAGAAACAAATCAATTACTACATCAATTACACAAAGCAATCTGATTTCAAATTCAACAGCTCCACTCTATTGTAATTGGATACCTAACAAAAGAATAGATATTCTATGGAGACTTCTTCATAGAGCACTCCAATTAGGCTATCGTCTAAAACATATTACTGCAACAGAAAATGGAAACTGTGTATGGTGCAAGGAGGAACCCCAAACAATTGAACATTTTGCCTTGGAGTGTCCCATCAGTCAACAGGTTTGGAATTTAGGTTACAAAATGTTAAGTAATACCTCAAATATAATGTTACCTACCTCTCTCAATGATATTATGTTTCCCACCCAACCTACTTCAGCAAGCACTAAAAGAGCAGTCAAATGGTTAAATATTAATATTATATATGAAATTTGGTGTTTATACACATCATCTAAATGGGGTAATAATGTAATAAATACATTTAATATCCCAACCATCATCACACATCATTTAAACAGAGAACTCATAGTTCTTCAACAACTTTCTTACAAAGTAAAAAAGGGTTTTAGATTGACCCTAAATCTTCTTAAAAATTGTAAAAATAACAATATGTAGTATTATAACTGTATATACTCAATAAAGCGCCATAAGCGCACCTATATATATTAAGGTTAATTCAAAAAAAAAAAAAAAAAAAAAAAAAAAAAAAAAAAAATTAGTAGGCATTAAAATCAGAAGGGATATCGAACATTTCGGGATTTTATGAACACATGTTTATAGCAGTAATTTTCGGAGGTATGGTAATAATATGATGAATTTGGTAACTAATAATCAAAACTAGCTCTCAGAGCCCGGGTGTTGCCCAAGGATTGAGATTCTGATTTTTTTGACTCTGAAGCCTAAGACCATGCAAAGTTGATTTTTGTTCTGCATTACCAGTCGACCCATTTTTTCAATTTTTCAAAAAAAAATTTTTTTTTTTTTAGATCCCAATTGTACCAATTGTTCGATTTGCTCGAGATGTGAACATTATTCTACTATTTACAGTAAATTAAAAAAAAAAATCAAATCTGACCGACCGACCCGTGTTTTCAGATTCCATGTAATGCAAAACGTAAAATCAACTTTGCGTGGCCTTACGGTAAAGATTAAAAATTATGAAAGTAAGGTCTGAAGGCTTAGAAGCATGGTGTAAAAATCTGATAGTGGTCTCTATACAATACCACAAATTCAATATTACTTGCGTGGCCTGTATTTGATTAACCTTTTTTATTTAATATCTAGATATAATTAAATTAATATACTAATATATATTAATATTAATATATATTATGTAGATTTTTTTGAATATCCAAATATAATTACAAATATAAAAATTTCTAAACTGTTATATATTGAAGTTTTTTTCTCTACATGCTAGCTAGGATTGTTAAATTTTTCATGTAAGTTACAGTGTAATTTACATCAGTAAATTACATGTAATTTACATCATAATATATGTAAGTTATATATATACTCAAAACAACAATTTATAAAATTTGGCCTAAATTATACTATGATTTGGTTTTAATTGATCATTTGTTGAGGCTGGGTCAAGTTTATGTTAATGCTGGTAGAAATTGTCATATGATTTGGCCAACTTTAATACCCATATTTTAACTTAACTTGCATAAGTTATGGATAACTTACCATTATTTACTATGTAAAGTATGTTGTTAGGTAAGTTATAACAACTCTAATACTGGAAAATTCATTCAATATGGAACCTGTAAAATCTTGTATTACATAATATTTTAGATTCTGGCTCAGCAACTTTGGCTAACTGTTATATGCTTATGATAAAGTTAGCAGTCGCTATATATTAGATTCCTGAATCCAACCAATTTAAACCTGTTGCAATCCAAATATTTAATCGACGTTATATGGAATTTCAAACCCAATCCTACCTTTTATAGTATTCCTTCCATCCATTTTACCATAATACAAACTTTAATATTTATTTCTACTCTGCTAAATTATTAAATATTTGTCATTATCATTAATGTTATTTTTTTACATTATATTTAGGATCAGGTTTTTGAAATGAGGTATTTCGTAATACTGCAATAATAGCATCAATATTATGGAAAGAATTAGGGCATTCTGAGCAAGAATTTAAATAACTTATTTCACAATTCTGCTATTTTGATGTTCAAGGATTAGATACTCCTATATTGTGGTTGGGATCTATCAATAGTGCCACATCATCTTTCTGAGCTTGCAATAAGACTTTTTAGCATTTCATCATCAAAAGCAAATTGCGAAAGAAATTTTCAACCCTCAAGTAGTTTGTTGGTGATAAATGTACATTGATAAGCTAAGGAATGGCCAAAATCAGGTCATATAATATGACAATATGACAAATATATGAGGTGATCTTACCTACTTTTATGCTAAGTTAACTGAATTTGAATTACGTGAAATATGGTAAAGCTTGCAACAACTGATGATGATATTAACGATTGTCATGATAATCACATTGTAGATGAAGTAAATGGGATCTAAGTTTATTATTCCAGAATAATTTAATTTTAGAAGATTTTGTAAATCTTCGGGACCCGTTCTTTCAAGAAAGAGCAATATACAATTCGAATTTTCTTTAATACTTCGGAGACTATATTGAAGAAAATGTCAATATAAACTTTAATCCTTAGGATCTTGTTGATTCTGTTTTAAATATCGTGTTGGATTAAATAGCTACTGTATTAAGTTAGAGGTTTAACAATTATTAATTCAATAATGTTATGTATTAGATACTGGATTTCGATATTTAAAATTATATGCTATATGAAAGTAATAGAATAATAATAATATTATTGCTTTATAAAAAAGACCGTTAAATTATTTTCTTCGAGAATTCGTGCTATACACTGATACAATAAAAATTATATATTACGTGTCAAATAGAAATATAATGTGTTAAATGCTATAACACATATTAAATATTACAACACATGTCAATTGTTATGGCACATGCAAAAAAAAGTTATATATTACATGCAAAAATATTGAAATACAATGTATTAAATGCTATAGCACTTATTAAATATTACGACACATGCAATTGTTACTGCACATGCAAATGTTACGGCCCCACTGAATAAGTCCTTTGACGTATCGTCATATCCCAAGTTACAGCAATCGAGACGTAAAAAGGGTTATATCACCAATCATATTCCTGCACCTATAGTATCCACATTAAAGATTTGAATATTAAATGCTGTGATAAAATTATACCTCTATATTAATTATCTTCGATAGATAGTCTGTCAAAATTAGTTTTCTTAGTGGCGAAATTGATTTTCATAGTAGCTGAAATTTTTGGAATTCCTTACCGTATATCATGATATATTAGAAAGTTATGCAGAACTCATATAAAACGCTAGCAATAAACAAAATAAAATCAAAAACTACGAATACCTGTGCGGTCTAATTGCTAAACATTTGATGGAACAAAAATTAGGAGAACTGTATAACTTTAAAGATCGTTGACTATGTTCCTGGTTTTAGTGCGGCAGCTAACTCAGTTGTTTTAATGTTTACCATGTAATGTGACCGGACAAAGAAACAAACAACTTTTTTACTTTACACAGAAATAGAATGTCCTCCGTTTCGCTCCGGACAAATAAATAAAAAAAGAGTTATATGATTTTTATAAACATAAAAAAACATACGTAAGTTTATTGAATAATCCTTGTTTAAAAAATTCATGTAATAAGTTTATAAATTGGCATGTAATGCTCTTAGCAAGCTAATTATGCGCATAAATTCAAAAAGTCATGATCTTTGTACTAAAACGAGTTTCCGTAAACGGGCCAAATGTGAAATTCCGAAATATTCCGAAAAATGATTAAAGTCCTTGTGTATTTCATCGCACAATAATCATATTATGCATGCAAAATATTTTAAAAAAATGGACATACATAAAATCAACTGCAATTTAAGGAATGTATTGAAACTTAAGTTTTATGAATTGATAAATGAATTAAAATTCAATGATAATATAAAGGTTTAGTTGTAACCATTATAAATATTTTTTACCAAATTTATGATTATATAATGTGTTACTAGAATATATATATTTTAGGAATAAGAGAATTAAACATTTAGTTTTATAGATCATGTCACTATTTGCAGATAATTTGAGAATGAATACTCATTTTACTTTCGTTATATTTAATTTAAATTTGAGTTTTATCCTTATGGCTCGTTATTTACAGACAAGTTTTATAATTATTAATACTATTGATGTCAAAATTTTTGTTTTTATTATTAATATAATAATTGCTTTTATAATTTAAATGCATGTATTGCCTATATATTCATAAAAAATCTATGACGGATGACATTCAATTAAACAGTATCAACTGCATAAACTAAAGTCACCAGACCTTATCTATTAACACAAATGAAAAAACAAATTAAATTAGTAAAACAAAGCAATTGTATCACCAATAACAATTATATCACCAATAGAAATTGTATCACCAATAGTGATTGCATCATCAATGACGATTGTATCACCAATAGCACATGTATCACCATTATAAAGTATCGTGTCATTAGATTACAACATCCAATCAGAATCGATTAGCGGACGAATGTCAAATCCGGAAATATCACTTGCAAACTAATTCGAATTAAATAGATTAAGTACATGTAATTTGTATTAATCCAATTTGTGTGTCGCACGATATATCAAAACCAAAGCCAAATATATTAAATTTAATGAGGTATCTTTATTGCGGTTGCAACTTCTGTATCCCCTTCTAAAACTCATCAACAAAAAACAATCGATTATTAGATGGTTTCTGGTGATTTTCGATTTCTTAAAACTACTCCAATATAATAATTTCATGTTGTGATTCGGAATAGTTTTAAGAAATCAGAAATCATCTATTGTTTTTTTTCTTGTTTATAGTTTTACAGTAAGAGTAGGGGTACAGAATTTTGCAATCCCAATTTTGTTTTATATGAATAAATATTATTTATAAATAAATCAATATTTTTCTTACTCAATTTAAATTTTATGCATAACTTTTAACAAGCAAAATTCATTGTTTTTATTCAGTGTTATTAAACCATTTAACTTACTTTGAAAATCGATGTAATTTAATATATCAAACTACCATATCTAGTTCAGTATATTACAAAATCTATCGGTTTAACATTTCTATAAGCATTACGATGTGCCAAAAGGAATGGCATTGATATCAACAACTTCAAGCACATTTAATAACTTTATTGCTTATGAAGATGGTTTACCGTCGAGAACAAAGCAGAATATACATGACGAATGGGAAATGAAAATTTCGATGCTAAAGAAAATACCTTTTGAAGTCCTTGGAGAACATTATGACTTCGTCGTAAATTTTGCTATTATCTATGGTGAAATTACCAATGCAAAGTCTCAGTATACTCATTATTACATTAATGAGTTAGGAACGCGCGTCTTTAGTTATTTTAATGAGCTGGTTCGAAATATTGAACACATTGCTCGTCGGGATAGTTGGATTCGTCAAAAAATATTAGAATTAACTAAATCCAGAAAAATTTATTTATTAACTAATATTATGTATTCTTGGCGAGACGAAGCTGTAAAAATCAAAGATAATTGCATAATCTTATGCGCAGATCCCAGCTATTTCGGTGGCTATTTTTCAATCGGTTATAGTATCTTCGATATTATTAACAACCCTTCAATTATGGACAAATCATTCCTTCTTCTTGGAGCAGTAACCTTAGAGGAAAGAAAGAAACGAATCACTAAATGTAAATGTGGTGAACTATTCTCTTCTCAAAATCAGTGGTGTAAGTTATGTTGTTCCCACCACTTTAAAAAAAATTTTCAAAATTGGACAAGTGGAAATAATGATATCGATGATTTTATTCGAAATTCTCAGCTTAACGCCATAAATGCCAGCAATTCATTGGAATGGATTCCATATCACTGTTTCAGGAATGTTAAACTAGTTGGACAGGGTGGTCATGGAACTATCCACATGGCACATTGGGTAAATGGAGATATAAGAAGATGGGATTATGAGAACCATAGATGGGAACGGTTCCCAGGGTTCTCAGTAGCTTTAAAAACTCTTTACAACTCTCAAAATCTGTCCGCTGAATTTCTGAATGAAGTATGTGTTAGTGGTTGGAACCGGTTTGAAAATTCAAGCTTTTCACATAAATTTTGGAGATATTTTAGAATTTATCAAGATTTAATTGTATAAATATGTGATAAACTAGAATTTTGATGTGATAAATTTGTATTTTTCAAATCGGTTCCAATCTCTAGTATGTGTTGCAATTAATTAATGCGTTGCAATTGACTAAATAATTTTAAATAGAAATACTAAATGCTTGTTGATTGTCTATTAAATTTAGATCAAAGCAATGCATACATGCGCATACGAGAAGCTCACGCACGTTGTTTCTGCATACGGAATTTCACAAAATCCATATACAAAAGAATTTATTCTTGTTTTAGAATATATGGATAGAGGTGATATGCGTGACTATCTCCGCGACAACTCTATAGAGTTAAGCTGGAATACTCGGTTGAAAATTCTACTTGGAATCACCACTGGACTTATGAATATTCATACCAATGGATTGATTCATGGCGATTTTCATAGTGGAAATTTGCTCTTCGAGAGTACTAAAGGTGGTACCGCTTTTATTGGTGACTTGGGTCTGTGCCGTCCAATTATTCAATCCACTAAAAAAGATCTATCAACTTCAATTATTGAAAAAGAGATCTATGGTGTCATGCCATATGTTGCACCTGAAATTCTATTCACAAGATCCTATACCAAAGCTTCTGATATTTATAGTCTCGGAATGTTAATGTACGAAATTGCGACTGTCAAACCACCATTTTATGATCAAACGCATGACTCTAATCTCCTCTTTAAAATTGGCAAAGGCTTTAGACCTTCGATCCCAGATGGAATCCCAATGGATTATGTTCAATTAATAAATTTGTGTTGGGATAATGAACCTCATAATCGACCTTCTGTTGAAAAAATTCGAGATACTGTTGATTACTTGTACTGCGAAACAAAGAATTCGCAGTCAGAAATTGGTGCCAGATTTTCAGACGCTGACAAGATATGTAAAAATTTCGAGAATCTAATTTTAAGATCCACCCTCACGCAATTTATACAAGTCGACCTCTTAGTAAATATATGTCCGAATGCATTGCGTTGATTGATTCGGAACAAATAGAGTTATCATTTGCATTGCATGAATTTTGCGTGACCCATGTTAGACCACAAGATTAAGAGTGATTGTTGAATTTGGTGAATGGCGCGACAAATTATTAGATGGTCAACACTACTTCGTGACGCTCGATTATAACCTATACCTTTAACAATCAATACTACTTCTGGATGTTGATGCGATATGGATGTTATTTGGCAATAGCTTTGGATAGTTTAGGTACTTTATGGATGTGTATTTATTATGACACTCGTAAAACCTTGAAAGTATGTTATTTGTAATGTGATAAATCTGTTTTATTAATTGTGTCAAAGAGCACTTGTATTTATAATAAAAAAATTATAAACTACCTTATCACTTATACTCTGCATAAAGCCAGGCCAAAATGATTTTGTGTTTAATATTATTTCTTTTCACATATTGTCAAATTGCATACTGTCAAGTTGTATACTATAGTTTACTGAGATGGCAAAGTCCTTAAGTCCGGGATCCTATGACCTGATTTTGGGACCAGGTCTTTAAAAGGCTGGTCCAATTTTAGGACCTAGGTTCATAGGTCCGCAATAGGTCCTAAGATAAGATATATTAGTAATAAACTAGTAAATATGTAAACTCAATCTAAGCTATTGATAAGTATATATTATAGATTATAATGCCTAAACATGCATCGCTTAACATGTTGTTATTTCAATGATATTTCATTACAATGAACTTTTCTAAATTGGTAATATTAATAAATGCTAGATTCTAAATGCAACTTTCAAATCAATAAAAGGTCATAATTTAGAATGAGAATGCTAATGACATCGCAACAGATAACTTAATCTTGCTATATCATGCTGTTATAATACAGTGTTGTAATAATTTTTCTTTAGAATAGGATATTTAGTATATGTCATGATAAACAACAATAATCAAAGAAAGGATACATAAAAAAAAAAAAAACCTGCACATAACCGGTCAAAAGTCATCTGATCTCGCAATAATGATCGCCCTGTCACTTCGTTGACAAGCTTTTCATGACATGTTGATCGCGGCTAAATTTACGTTCAATTACGGTATATTTATGTTATACGAAATAATCAATTTTGGAATTGAAGTTTAAATGTAACCATACATTAAATTCCTGCAGCTGTTTCAGTGCACTTCTTTTAAATGTCAATACTTACATACGACTTCATCGAAAATTAAGACTTCACATATATTCAAGATGGTAATAAAATTTTTTAAAAAACTTTCAAATAATTATCTTGAACTACTTGATGACGAAGATTTTAATATTGTAATTAATGTTGGTGAATCTCCAAATGCTAAAATATTTCAAGCACATTCGGCAATTTTAAAATGTAGATCTTTATATTTTCGTAATGAATTGGCAAATATCAGAAAAGATGAGAACAATATTAAAACACTTAATTTAAAAAACCTTACAATCCAACAATTTGAGATTATAATCAAGTAAGCTATTTATATTAGATTTTTAATTTATATTAAGTAGCTAGAAATATTCTAAAATATATTTAAATTTATATAGATATATTTATGGAGGAGTAATCTTACTTGAAAATCATAATGCATCATTTATTTTTGAACTTATGCTTATTGCTTGCGAATTTTTTTTTTGATGAGCTAGTTAAATACCTTGAAACTTATTTAATTGAAACAAAAGCTCATTGGCTTCGTTTAAATTTTAATCGTATTTATCAAAAAATTTTTCAGAATAATGAGATTCAAAAATTACAATAATGGTGCAGTGATATTGTGGCAAAGTACCCTGATAAGATTTTTGAATCGGAAACTTTTCTTCGCTTCAAGAAAATGCATTAGTATCACTTATTAGCCGAGATGACTTACAAATGGAAGAGATAAAAATTTGGAATCGTATTATTGAATGGGGAATTGTCAAAATCCTGACCTACCAACCAATTCAGAAAACTGGTCACATAAAAATTTTCTATCTTTAAAGACTACTTTATAAAATCTTTTACCTCATATCCGATATTTTCAGATGTCTAGTGATGACATTAACAATAATGTACAACCATACCAACAAATTTTAGAGAAAGCTCTCTGGGATGATATAACAAAAAAGCTTATGTCAGCTGATCGACAGGTATCATCAAAAATTCTTCCGCCTCGTGTAATTATAGCACCAACATTACCAACTAGAAATTCAGAACCAATTATCAATGGAGCACATGCAGCAGAAATTGCTTCATGGATTGATAAAAAAGCAAACACATATTCAGTAACAGATAATCCATACGAGTTTAAATCACTTCTTTGAGGAACTAGAGATGGTTTTACCAAAGATTCATTTTGGAGATTATGTAATAAGCAAACGCATCTTGTTGTAGTTATGAAGGTTAAAGGGACTGACGAAATTCTTGGTGGTTATAATCCTATCGGTTGGATTAAACCAGTTAAAAATGATTTCTGTAAGCGTTGCAATGATAGCTTTATTTTTTCATTAAAAAATGGCACTATTCAAAATTCTATTTTAAGTCGTGTAAAAAAACCTGAAGATGCAATTGATTGTGATATGAAATATGGCCCAAAATTTGGTTTGGGTGATTTAGATATGAAGGATCATTTTGATCAAAATTTTGGTTGTTGCAATCATCAAGATTCATACGAAAAACGAATTAGAAATGAAACTATGTTTGATAGTTATGGATATTCATTTTTTTCAGTGGAAGAGTATGAAATATTCCAGATTAGTAAAAAGCCCTAAAACTTTTTTTAGCTAATTAACTTATTGAATAAATAGCTTTCATTATTGCGAATAATAATCTATGAATCATAGTTTCTTGTTTGCCTTATTCTCATAATTTTTATACTGTAACTTTAAATATGATATCGTTAGCATTATTCCCATAATTAACTTCTATTTTAAAAGTGTAAATACTAATAATAATTTTACAAGTTTATCTGTGATAAATTTTTGAGATTTTATTTCTAATCAAACCTTGATTAATNGTGATTTAGATATGAAGGATCATTTTGATCAAAATTTTGGTTGTTGCAATCATCAAGATTCATACGAAAAACGAATTAGAAATGAAACTATGTTTGATAGTTATGGATATTAATCTATTTATAATAATTGAGATTTTATTTCTAATCAAACCTTGATTAATTGATATTGATGTATTATAAGATCAGTTGTTTTCCGAAACATAAGTCATTATGATTTTAAGACAAAATAAATATCAGTGTAGCACTCTCTAGAAATATACGAATTTCTAAAATAATAGACCTTCAACTATTTAAATAATTTTTTATCGACAATTTAAGCCCTTAAATTTTTACTTTATATTATTTTCATTAAAGGTATTTGATATGAAATCTAAAAATCAGCGTTTATAACCTTTATACAATATATTCATTTACTAAATCACTTTAATAATTCGAAATATTAAATAGTAATAAAAATATTCCCTCTATATCTGAAATTTAAATTATACACGAATATCTAAACTACACTTCTTAACCAACAAATTCTTCGACTAATACAAAATTAAGATTTCTAAGTAGCTAAGCAACTAAGTCAATTAACTTCGACTTGGTTAATGATTTATGCTGAATAATAACAGTATTAAATTATTTATTTCGGATTAGAATTTTGAACATACCAATATTGGCAAAACGAGGAAAAGTTACACGACATGCTGATCAAATTCTGGAAATAAATGTTGGCTGCTTCTAGCGGCACCTTTTTTAAACGAAAAAATTTCAGATCCAAACACTAAAATATTGCAATCACATTCAGCAAGTTTAAAATGGAGATCTATATATATTATAATAATGAATTGCAAATATCAGTAAAGATGAGAATAAGATTAAAACTCTTGACAATTTGAGATAATAATCAAGTAAGTAATTTTATATTCGATTTATAATCCATATTTTGTTGTGAGGAAAAAATTAATGATATAATTAAACCTTATATATAGATATATCTATGATAGCTTATTTTTGAGCTTATGATCAGCGCTTTCGAATTTATTTTTGATGAATTAGCCAGACACCTTGAAACTCATATTATTATAGACGGAAGCTCATTGACTTGGTTTAAATTTTGCTCGAATCGATCTTAAAATTTTTCAGGATAATAAGCTTCAAGAATTACAAAAAAGGACAATGATATTGTGGTAAAGTATCCTTACAAAGCTTTTGAATTGGATGACTTCTATTTTGTTTCAAGCAAATGCTTTAGTCTCACTTATTTGCCAAGATGATTTACAAATGGAAGAAATAAAAATTTTATTGAATGGGGAATTGCTTAAAATCCTGGTTTATTATCCAATCCTAAAAACTGGTCCAATGGAAATTTTCATCTTTAAAAATAACTTTACAAAATTGGCTACCTCATATTCATTATTTTCAGATTATAGTGATGAAATTAAATGTACTACTATAATAAATTATCTCTTTAAATACATACTTGTTTAAAATTATATAATGAGCAGTAATCCTTTAAATGCACACACTTTTTATAAATTGGATCCACAGCAAAGGGAACAGCGATAGCAAAAAGAAAAGAGGGATTGAACTATCTCATTTGCTGTGGAATTCTTATGTATTGAATATTTTATGGATATTCGGATTCTTCAACTATGACAATTATGTCGCTTGATGCCTTTAAATTTGAATGGTCATTCCTACAATTAAAAATAGTGGAGGTCCCACTATTGGATTCAGACGTTCAATACTAATTGGGGCTTATGTTTTGATTACATTAAGTAAGTATATTATTAAACAAATCTCTGGTTAAGAAATCCATTATTTCAGATCCACAGGTAAAATACTCATGATGTTAATCACTGGTTATACTTAAGTAAAGTTTGGTCCGTTTTTACAGAATACTTTAACTATAATGATAATAATTAATATTATTGTAAAAAGAAATTTCTCATACTTTACGGTAGTATAGCGTTGTATCTATTTTACATACATTATTGCATTAACGATTTACTTGACATACATATATATTTATGAATAATGCCTGACATATACTGTAATAATCGGATATGATTTGGATGGCAAATGATTTAGGGTACCTAAATCAATTGGTCGGATGTAAAATTTTAAATTGCCGGGATCAAAAAAACTGAACAAGTGAATTGTCTCTTCACAAAAAAAATCTGAAGGCGCAGACCATACTTTTTTTAACGTTAATTGGCTAAAATTACCTAATGATAGAGTAAAAAAAAAGAGGTTATTCAAGCACTTTGTTTTTCTCATGGATTTTTCAGCGAAATTATAGTCGTGAAAAAATTATTACGATGCTTTTATATTCGAAATTCTTATCGTTAATAAAAAAATCCAAAGAAACCCAAAGGCATGCCATGCTAATATTTATTATCTTCTAACTTTTATGTCAAATACGGCAATTTCATTTTTATAAAGCATGGATGGTCTGCTCAAGTAACGATTGCAATCATTATTTCGATCATTTGTAATAATTGACATCATCTCAATCACTATCAAATCACATTGAGGAGAACACCCTTAATTTTATTTTTAAAAATAATAATTATTTTATTTAAGGTTGTTCTTAAGTAACTCATCAATGTAATTATGTAGTGATTGCAATTTATAGAAATAATTGCGATCGTTACTTGTCCTTGCTTTATTTATTATTATTGTGTCTTCCAACAAATCGTAACGAAACCAACAAACAAATATACTTTCTTCGGCAACACTTCAACAAATAAGTGTAATTTTGGCAACGCTAATTTCCTCAACTTCTCCTTTACGGGCTTTACAAATATTCATATGTTGTTACAGCAAAAACATTACTTCGAACAAACAAGGTCAATAATGAAATATTTGAGCATAAAAATTTTTTGGTAAAAAAAATATACATATATATATATAATAAAATAAAATGACATTGCCGTATTTGAGATAAAAATTAGAAGACAATAAATATTGGCATGGTTTACTCTTTGGATTTTTTAAAATCGATAAGATTTCGAATATATAAGAAAATTGGAACGGGGTAGGTGTCGGATAGGCACGAGTCTTTATAGCACGGGTCAAGATCTGGATTTGTACATAGTTGGCAATTTGACAAAATTATTGAATTGATTGTCATAAAAATGTGTCATTGAAGGTATTCAATTTTGCCGAATCCATTTTCCCATAAAAGTATGTGCTGTGGGCATACCAATTTTTTCACCGTTGTTATGCCCTATTTTTATTTTTTTTTCTATCAGTATCATTATTTTATCGTATGCATTTCTTGATTTTGCGTAGTTTGTGGCTTGGTTGGGAGACAGATTGAAACCCCAATCGACTGATTGAAACCAATCTACTGATTAAATCTCCCAATCGAAGGATTAAAGCCCTATACGAATTAAAGGTTTAGTTTCTGCTTAGAAGAGTGGTAGACAAGTAGTTAACGATGGTTGATAGTATTTAGCATTATTGAAATAATCCCAATGTATTGATTTATACTAATAAAGAGAACCCTTATACCCGTAATTATTTGTGTTAGTTTATCATTTTAAACTATTTTACTTTAATCAACATTTGTTCATGATCGGCCCAATTGCATCAAGCTCTCTCAAAAGATTGTAACATTTGGTGCCAATTGTGTGGAATGATCATTTTAAGCCGCACTTCATAAACAATCTAGTTAAATAATATGCTGAATTTGAAGTGCTATAATGAACACTTTAATCAGCTTTTCCAGGCTGTATTAAACGTTTTAGCACATCCCCAAAAACCTCAAATAGAAATAGATTTAGTAAAAATCCCAACTTGTGTAGGTAGTAACCAGAACCCGATAGAATGGTTGGAATTAATTAATCGGGTATTTGAAGCAAACAATATCCTGGGTACAAGAAGGTTGGCAGTAGCAGGTACTGTCTGGTTTAGCTACACTGTGGTGGGAAGAACGAAAGAAAGAAATTCATTATTGGGACAATAATGATTCGCAAGCCAAAGCTTCGTACATCTGTTTCTGTTGGAATTTTGTACCCCGGCATTGATAGATGTTGGACTTTGGAGTTGTTAAATTGTCGTCAAGGCCCTGAAGAAACTGCAGAACAGTACGCCTTAAATTAATACGCAAGATAAAAATAGGATAAATAAAACTATAATTTAAACCTACGTTTAAATTTTTAAATATCTTTTTAACTGGTCATTTTGACATTTATATTTACTGTAGATTGTTAAATCTTCATAAATACTCCGAGTTTTTGAATAACTCAATTATTTCACACAAAATTATTAACGAATGTAACGTAAGTTACATAAAACCTGCTCCTAAAATAGTTAGCCAATTAAATTATCGTTCGAAATTTTCTGAGGTCCCTTGCCTGCACCCGGGGTATAGATTCTTATCCTGTTTCTAAATTTTAGTTAGCACGTGATGCTTATTTTAAACCAATTTCATTTATGTAGTGTATACCCTGTCACAAGATCTAACGACGTATAACGAGCAAAAATCACACGTTTCCAGGTGGTCGATCTTGCCCTTTTAAAACGTACGCACATTGCGCCATCAAACGTTATACGAAATGATCGATTTTGTAAATTTGCAGCGAATGTAGCCTCTATTATTTCTTTACTCAGCGTTCTTTTAAAATATTTAAATACAATATAATAGAAATTAAGATTCTACACATATTTAAAATGGCAATAAAATTTTTTGAAAAACTTTCAAATAATTATCTTGAACTACTTGATGACAAAGAAGATTTTAATATTGTTATTAATGTTGGTGAATCTCCAAATGCTAAAATATTTCAAGCACATTCGGCAATTTTAAAATATAGATCTTTATACTTTTGTAATGAATTGTCAAATATCAGAAAAGATGCGAACAATATTAAAACGCTTAATTTAACAAACCTTACAATCCAACAATTTGAGATTATAATCAAGTAAGCTATTTATATTAGATTTTAATTTATTTCAAGTAGCAAGATGAAATCTAAAATCTATTTAAATTTATATAGATATATCTATGGAGGAATAGTCTTACTTGAAAATCATAATGCATTATTTATTTTTGAGCTTATGCTTATTGCTTGCGAATTTCTTTTTGATGAATTAGCTAAATACCTTGAAACTCATTTAATTGAAACGAAAGCTCGTTGGCTTCGTTAAATTTTACTCGTATTTATCAAAAAATTTTTCAGAATAATGAACTTCAAAAATTACAGAAATGGTGCAATGATATTGTGGCAAAATACCCTGATAAGATTTTTGAATCGGAAAACTTTTCTTCGCTTCAAGAAAATGTATTAGTATCACTTATTAGCCGAAATGATTTGCAAATGGAAGAAATAAAAATTTGGAATCGTGTTATCGAATGGGGAATTGCTCAAAATCCTGGTTTAGCATCCAATCCTAAAAGCTGGTCCAATGAGAATTTTCTATCTTTAAAGACTACTTTACAAAATATTTTACCTCATATTCGTTATTTTCAGATGTCTAGTGATGACATTAACAATAACGTACAACCATACCAACAAATTCTAGAGAAAGAACTTTGGAATGGCATAACAAAAAAGCTTATGTCAGCTGATCGACAAGTTTCAAAAATTCTTCCACCTCGTGTAATTTTAGCACCTACATTACCCACTAGAAATTCAGAACCAGTTATCAATGGAAAACATGCGGCAAAAAATTGCTTCATGGGTTGATGAAAAAACCTATGTATACTCAGTAACAGATAATCCATACGAGTTTAAATTACTTCTTCGAGGAACTAGAGATGGCTTTACCAAAGATTCATTTTGGAGATTATGTGATAAGCAAACACATCTTGTCGTGGCTATAAAAGTTAAAGGCACTGACGAAATTCTTGGTGGTTATAATCCTGTCGGTTGGGATAAGCCAACTGGAAATAAATTCTATAAGAATTGCAATGATAGCTTTATTTTTTCTTTGAAAAATTGTACTATTCAAAATTATATTTTAAGTCGTGTAAAAGAACCAGAATTTGCAATTGATTGTGATATGGATTATGGTCCAAGTTTTGGTAATTGTGATTTAACTATGAAGGACGATTTTGATCAAGATATTAGTTGCTGCAATCATCAGTCTTCATACGAAAAACGAATTAGAAATAAATCTACGTTTGATAGTGATGGGTTTTCATTTTTTTCCGTGGAAGAGTATGAATATTCCAGATAAGTAAAAAGCCCTAAAAGATTTTTAGCAAATTAATTTATTGAATAAATAGTTTTCAATATTGCGAATAATAATCTTTTAATTATATTTATTGTTTGCCTTATTCTAAATATTTTATTATAACTTTAAATATGATATCGTTAGCATTATTCCCATAATTAACTTCTATCTTAAAAGTATAAATATTAATAATATTTTACAAGTTTTATCTGGTGAAGATTAAAGATTAATCTATTTATGATAATTGAAATTTAATTTCTAATCATAAAGTTGCTTGATACGCTATAAGAACAGTTTTTTCCGAAACATAGGTCATTATGATTTAAGACAAAGTAAATATCAGATGTAGGCATTCTCGAGATATACAATCTCCTAAAAATCATAGAGCTTTAACTATTTAAGGCATTTTTATTGGTAAATTAAGTCCTTAGGATTTTCCTTTATATTATTTTCATTAAAGTTATTTGATATTATAAGTCAAATGTATTTTTGTCTTCTCCGCACTCTAAAAATCAGCGTTTACAAACCCTTAATATAATATATAACATTTCCTGAATCACTTTAATAAATTGAAATATCAAATAGTGATAAAAATATTCCCTCTATATCAGCTTCACAATTTAAATCATACATAAATATTTGAATTACACTACACCTCTTAACAAATAAATACCTCGACTAAAAGGCCATCAAAATTAAGATTTCTTAGTTGCTAAGCGACTAAGTCAATTAATTAGCTTCGACTTGGTTAATGGTTTATAATATTAAATTATTTATTTCAAATTGGAATTTTGATCATATTGGCAAAACACGAGCCAAAGTCACACAACCTGCTGATCAATTCTGGTGTTACACTTGAAAAATTAAAAATTTTCTTTCCAATAGCCCTATCGGTATCCCGTGATTGAATTACATCGATCACTTTGAACTCTTGAACCATAAACTCCGATCATCGATTTGATCGATGACTGATTGACATATGAATATTCTTTACTATTACTTTATTTGTTACTATATACATATCTCTGTTATTTCCTATTTTGTTATACGTATACATATCATTTCTTATTACTATATTGGAACATTATACTAAAGATTGGATCGAAGTCTTTTATAGATGCAATAATCAATCAGAAGATGGATCAACTGCTATCACCCGGCCTCCGTTTACACCAACGCGCTTGAATAAGTACGTGTCTCATGGCGACAGTTGAATATTCGGATGCCCCAAGGCATTCAAATATTTTCAGGAATCTGCTGATACGTTTCAAGATTTCATTTTCACAGACAGAACTTTTAAATAAGGCAAAGGTGTGGTTGAAGTTAATATGATTAATGAAGGGATTGGTGTTGAAAAGAATTGAATGATTCTAAAAATAAGTTGACTGCGGATAAAAGTTTTCTTGAATAGAGTACTGTAATTGATTTATGTATCTGGAAACATGTATTTAAAGGCTCAAATTCTGCCTTCAATAAAGACTTCAGACTTCGATCTGATCCTTTGTTTAATAATAAACCTTGACCCTACATAAGTTAGTAGGCATTTCAAAGCTGAAGGCAACTTATATATAATTATTTTATTATCGAATTCTCAATACTGCTTGTTAGCATTATGCTGCTGTTTTTTATTTGTTTTATTTGGTTTAGTCATTGTTTGATTATTTGACACTGCTGCTGATACACATATCGATATACCGATATTTGATTGTTTTATTGACAATACATTTAAGACTATAGATAGATTTATTTAACTGCTGTATTGTTTGATTGTTTTTGCTGATTAGTGATTGATATCGTTAGATACCCCTTTGTTTAATTATATATCGATTCATACTTTTTTAAACCCTTATACCTGATTCAACTCCTTTTACGCCAAAGCCTCCTGACTCCTACGCGTAAGTCTCTCTTTGTATTTCTCTATTGTTAACTCATAAATATCATTTATTATCCTGATAGCCCTACTGGCAGGTCTGATATCTCCCAACTGAATAGTAACACTGGAAATAAACGATTGCTAAAATTATGCTGAAATTTGTAGATATTGTGCACTGCTGGTTCTTTTATTCAGAATTCTTTTTTTTTAAAAAAAAATATTTGATAATTATGATTTTGCATATTGAAAATGACAGTAAATTCTTTAAAAAGCTTTTAAACAATTGTCTTGACCTACTTGATGACAAAGAAGCTTTAAATATAGTCATTAATATTGGTGAATCTCCAAAACTAAAATATTGCAAGCATATTCAGCAAATTTAATATGGAGATCTTTATATTTTCATAATGAATTGGCAAATATTAGTTAAAATGTGAATAATATTAAAACTTGAGATAATGATCAAGTAAGTTATTTTATATTCGATTTATAATCTATATTTTATTGCGAGAAAAAACTCTAACAATATAATTAAACCTTATATAAAGATATATCTATAGTAGGTAATCTTATGTGAAAATCGTAATGCCTTTTTAATGAATTAGCCAGACACCTTGAAACTCATATAATTAAAACTGAAGCTTATTGGATTGATTTAAATTTTACTCGTATCTATCTGAAAACTTTCAGAATAATAAGCTTCAAGAATTAAAAAAAATGGTGCAATGATATTGTGGTAAAGTATCTTTACAAAGTTTTTGAATCAGAAGACTTCTATTTAGTTTCACTTATTAGCCGAGATACAAATAGAAGAAATAAAAATTTGGAACCATGTTATTGAATGAAGAATTGCTCAAAATCCTGGTTTATTATCCAATTCTAAAACTGGACCAATAGAAATTTTCTATCTTTAAAGATAACTTTACAAAATTGCTTGCCTCATATCTGTTATTTTCAGATGTATAGTGATGAAATTATCAATAATGTACAACAATAATAAATTATCTCTTTAAATACATACTTGCTTAAAATTATTTAATGAGAAATGATCTTTTTAATGCACATTTGGTAATAACTTGGGATCCATAGCAAAGTGAGCAGAGATAGCAAAAAGAGAGATTGTATTTCATTTGCTGTGGAATTTTTGTGTGTTAAATTTTATTTTTAGATGGTCATAGTCGAAATAATTGAAGAACAGAATATCCATAAAATATTAATATTTGATTAAATTGAGCGAAGTTGATAGAATAAATAAATATAATCATAACAATTATGAAGCTTGATATCTTTAACTTTGAATGGTCAATTCTTACAATTAAAATAAGAGAATTATATTTTGGTGCACCCTGCACCATGGTGCACCTCTAATCACGGGGTATATATACAATCAGTGATCATTGATAATTACTGTTTTTTTTGTACTACATGCTAACATTTACTTTTTTTTTTTGTACTGTACTAACGTTTACTTTTTTTTTTCTGTACTAGTTTGTTATGTTTTGTAGTGTCATCGCTGTTGTCGTCCTTGGGTATCATTGCTCAGTATCATTGCTTTGGTGTCATCACTTTGGTGTCATAGGACCCCGAATAATCTATGTGAGGTCATGGTTGAAAAATAGCTAATGGAGGGCCGTTTTTAAAAAAGGTTATATTTGAAAAGTTGGTATTGGAGAAAAAGGTTATATTTGAAAACGGGTAATGGGTAAAATGAGTATATTTGAAATAATGGTAATATTGTAATTTTTATAAATGTTATATTTGAAATGTGCTAATGAAAAATTGGGCTATAATAGTAACCCAGCAGGTAAAAAGGAGAGAAGGGAAAAGGAAAAGAGGGTAAAAGGGAGAGAGGGGTAAAAGGGAGGGGGTAAAAAAGAGAGAGGGTAAAAGGGAGAGGATGTAAAGATCGTTCAAAACAGCTTTTTTTTTTTTTTTTATGCCAGTTTTCTTTATCTTGTTTTTCTCTTTTTTTTTAA